>CM060948.1:308340952-308470952 GCA_030765055.1 Mantis religiosa | reverse complement strand
CAGGCATCAACATTACACGCTACTTTACCAACACATAGAAGCTCCCTTGTTAGATCATTGGGAGATTATGACCCCACTAGACGCCGTTCTAGACTGTTCCGGTTACCCCGCATGGCTTGCGGGCACCCGAGATAACCCAGATGTTAATCCTAACAGCAGCTAAAGCTGAGCTCCACATAAATAACTCCCCAATAAATAACTTCAAAATAAAATTACCAGGGTGCAAGGTACTGCATCCTGTCCTTCAACCCGAAGGTACATAAATTTGTAACCACAAAAGAAACTCCAACCTCAAAACCTACAACACATCCTACAGAATCCCAAATTGAATAACCTTACCTGCGGTAAAACCCTTAACGGTTGGGCACGCAGCAGAAAACCTTCTGGCTTTATACAGCCAGCCAGCCGGCACTGCGAGCGAGCGAGGGCGATGTGGATTTTTCGTTATCTCTATATCCAGTTCTTGTCGGTCCAGGTAAATATACCTAAGATGTGTCCGTTAATGCTTGTTTCAGTAATCTTCCTTTTGGTTGGTGTATTCGTCGAGAAGTTCAGTGTGATATGCATTTAGTTCTGCTAGAACGATTAGGTTTCGATTTGTGTTGTCTAGAAATTTCAGTAAGTCCGTTTGTAGTTGCTCAGGTGTGTATATTGTTACTATGTGCATGATGTTCACTCCGGTTTTTATTTGTGTGATTATTGCTTCCTCATCTTGGAACTTTTGAGGTAGAGTAATAAGTTCAGGGTTTAGTTCTCTTCTGGCTGGTATTAGTATTCCTCCTCCTGGTGCGTGAAGTCTGTCTTTTCTGTAACATAAGTATGGAGATATATTAAATTTTCTTCTAGATTTCAGTTTGGTTTCGTTTAGTGTAACTATGTCAGGTTTGGATTGATCAATAATGTTTCTGACTTCATTTATTTTATTGCTTAGTCCATTTATGTTTGTGTAGAATTTTTATGCTATCGTGATCTTTTGTTTTTATGGCATCCATTTTCTCCACCTCATCTCTTTTGTTTCTTCTTACTTGTTATTTATCTTGATTTATTGCGACTCAAGTTTTCCTGAGATTTTATAAGCCTTGATGCTTTTCTTCAGGTTTTTTTTGGAGGTGTCTGCTATTTATTTAATAACTGCATTTCTTCTCTTTGGTGCAGTTACTTGGTAACTGTCATGATGATTGGTTTAGTAGTTGTTCTGACATATAGTTGGTAATTTGTTCAATATATTCATAGACGTGATTTTGTATTGTGGATATTTTCGTTGGTTTTTCAATATGTTTTTTTTCTTTCTTTTATGTTAGGTCTCTGATGGTTTGTGATGTTTCCTCTGGTGAGAGCTTGCGTTTGTCTTCTGGGATATGTGCGAGATGTAGTGGTGGCCATTCTTCATCAGGTATCTTCTTAGGTGTATCAGCGTCTTCACTTGTGAAGATTTTTGTTTCAGCAAACTGTGTTACTTCTGTTGGGGGGGGGCGGTTGCGTGGATAATTGAGACATTTAACAGGTCCATTTTCTTTGTTTCTGTGCATGCATTGCCATGTTGGTTTTCGGTCTCCACAGTAAAAGCATCGTGGTTCATTTGTGCAGTCATCTTGATGAGGACCATATTATTGGCACGTCTTGCATGGGGAATGCTTCTCTGTGTAGAACCATTGGCCTTCTATCATTGTTCCTTCATGGACGACTGCAGTAATAGTTGTTGTTTCTTTTGTAAAAACTCTTGTTAATGTTGTTGGTTAGTTTTTACTTATAATTCTGGAGACTTTCTCAATTGTAGGATAATTTGTTTGTATGGCTTCTAGTAGTTCTTCCGCTGTAATATTTAGTGGTATTGTTTTGATTACTGTAGTTAGGTTTTGTCAGTTGCTGCTAATGATGTAAGTCTCATTAGTGGTGTTTTCTGGGAGGCTGTTAATGTATGTCGCTAGCGTTCCAAAGTGCGATGGATGATGTCAGGTGGCTGTTGGAGATTCTAGCATCACCAAACTTTGACCCCCTTTACATCTTTGACTATGTAACAAGATTTCTGGAAATACTAACACAGATCAGCGATGTATAACACAACCACCATAAACACAGTATACTGGAACTGTAACAACCTCAGAACAAACAGAAATGAACTCACAGATTTCCTCCAAAGAAACAGCATCCAACTCGCGCTATTAAACGAAACACACCTGGGACCTACAGATCGCTTCACATTCCCTGACTATTCGGTTTACAGAAACAACAGAAATAGAAGAGGAGGAGGGACAGCCATAGTAATACAAAAGTCCCTCCAACACCACCAAGCATTCCTACCACAATTAAACCGCTTACAAGCAACAGCCGTTAGGGTTAAACTACACAACGCAGATGTCATCTTCATCGTGGCATACAATCCTCCGGGCGATATCGACACAGATGACCTAAACACACTCATGAACGCGGCACACAAAGTAGTTTTAGCCAGAGAGCTAAATGCTAAACACTTTCTCTGGAACTGCCAAACAATAAAAACTGCCGGCAACAAACTTCTTACCTATATTAACAACTCCAATATTCTACTAACCGGACCAGAGGAACCAACATACATACCCAGAATACAGAACCATAGACCCGATATCTTAGACATTGTGCTACTTAAAGACATCACCCACTACACCAACGCAAATGCAATAAACGATTTAATATCCGATCATCTCCCAGTTCTATTAGAAATTGAAGCCCCTTAGCTTTTAAAATAGAACCACCCAGGCCAAGCTATAGACTAGCAGACTGGGAGGCTTTCCAAACCACGCTGAATAACACAGTCGTGGAAACACCTATATTAACACATGACGAACAGGATGAAGATATAAGATATTAGTCAAAGCGATAAAGCAAGCCGCAAAGGAACACGTCCCCATTAGATACCCAGTATCGACAAACAAACGTCTTCCCCGCGATATCAGAGTAATTATCCAAGAAAGAAATCGAGCCAGACGTCAATGGCAAAGACCCCGCCACCTAATACATCGTAACCGGTACAACGAATTCAGCAATCTAGCTAGCGAAGACATCCGAGAATACACCAGCAACCAATGGAACGACATACTAAGTGAAATACATTCTCAAAACCATACTATATGGCGCATAACGAAATGTCTCACCCGCACATATACATACGCCCCTCCTCTGCAAACGCCTACTGGAATTGCCGAAACTCCCCGAGACAAAGCCGAAGCGTTTGCCGATACCCTTGAGGCAACCTTCCAGCCAAATGTCCATCCAACAGACCACGCTTTCGTAGCCGGAACGGAAGCAATAAAAGACAACCTGGACCACACCCAAACACACAATAAAACACGCAGAACTAACGCGGGAGAAACTAAATGGATTATTAAGCACTTACCCACAAGAAAGGCCCCGGAGCCAGACGAAATACCAAATATTACACTTAAACATCTGCCAACGAATGCATTGAAGCTACTAGCGAACATATTCAATCACACGATTGAAAAAGGCAGATTTCCTCCCCAATGGAAGGAAGTCAAAATACTGTTATTTCCCAAACCGCGAAAGAGCCAATCGCTTCCAGAAAACTGTAGGCCAATTAGCCTTCTAAATTCAATGAGCAAGGTTCTGGAAAAGAGTCTACTAAAACGCATTAATACACACATAATAAAGAACAACATACTGATCAACGAGCAATTTGCGGTTAGAAGCCAACACTCGACAACACTGAAATTGCTCCGACTAACCGAACCAGTAACGAAGGGCTTCAACACGAATCGATCAACAGGTGTCTTCCTACTCGACATCGAAAGGGCCTTCGACCGCGTTTGGCACGCTGGACTAGTCCGTAAACTCATAACTTTAGGATTCGCGGACTCCTTAGTATATATCATTAAGAATTATCTCTCAAATAGAACCTTTCGCACAAGCGTAGAGATTGAAACCTCCTCATTAAAACACATTAGAGCAGGAGTCCCCCAAGGTAGTCTACTGGGACCAGTCCTATTTAATTTATACATCAATACATCCCAGAAACTGTGAGAGTACATAGATACCTATACGCCGACGACACAGCACTAACAACACAATCGAACGCACCCAGAATAATAGCCCTTAGGCTGCGTACTGCTTTGACCAACCGAGAGCCAGGACTCACCAAATGGCGCATAAAGGTTAACGCACGGAAAAGTCAAGCAATAATATTTACCAAACGAATCAAGCACCGACACAATAAACATGGGCTAATGCAACTAACATTCCGGAACGAGGAAGTCGAATGGAAGGACCCAATCACCTACTTAGATGTGACAATGGACTAGGGCCTTACGTGGAAACAACATACTAACACAGTAAGAGCTAAAGCAAATGCCCAATTAAATAAACTATACCCAATTATTAATACAAACAGCTCACTAAAACTAAAGGTGGGAAAAGCACTATATAAAACACTTATTAGACCCATCCGAACTTATGCTGCCCCCGCATGAGGACATGCAGCCAAAACGCACATTAAAAGATTGCAAACAATGCAAAATAGAATACTTCGCATTATTACCAGGCTACCACCACTCGCACCGGCATACCAACTCCACGAGGGGTTAAAATGGCTTTCCATCGAGCAATTCATCAAAAGGCTCAGCTTCAACCTACTCGAGAAAAAGAACCCAAACCACAACCAACTAGTACGGTCACTACAGGAATATGACACAACACATGATAAACACGCAAGGCCACTGTCTATTTCTGAAAAAACAATTAATCTCGGGGAGCCAGAAGTAGACATACAACAGTATCTAGAAAACCTTGAGAACGTTCCAGATGTTTTACATTGCTGAACGGAGATAAAACACACACCCATACACGTACACCAACACACACACACACACACACACACACACACACACACACACACACACACACACACACACCTTGCACAGCCTTCAAGTCCTTGCGCCAATCATTGGCCAAGGCGGCCCCGGGGAGGGAGGGTCCCCCGTGAGAGGCACAGGCTCGCACCTACAATTGATAGGTAGGCCGCCCGCCGAGTGTGCACACCAAAATATCGACCAAGCAGACACATGGAATATGAGAAGGTATTTTCACACAACTAACGACACAACTAACAACTGACCATTAAAGGCAAATGCCGATAATGCAAACTAGAGTTATATTTAGGTTTAGCAAGATAGCAATAAGTATAATTGACAACAGACAGACAAGTATAATAGACAACTGACAAGCTTGCAAGTGTTACTTGCAGCGACAATGAAACACCTAAACTTAAGACATAGCGCTACGGCGTGATAAATTACTCTAAACTTCCCTACAAATAACACCAGAAATCCTACCAAATACCACCCACAATAGGCAGTGGATCAGGCTGGGCTTCATGTCAAGCCTGTATCACTGCATCAGAAACCACCCTCTGCTGAATCGAACTGCGAGACAGCTATGATCATCTCCTGGAATGCACGGGTGCTTAAGGCGGTACCGCAGCACATTTCTCCTTCCCAATCCGGTGGAGTATTTTTTAGTGGAGTAGTACCCTTGAGGTGAAGCCCACATACCCCACTGTGCCGTCCAACACAGTGGTAATCGATAAATGGATTTTTCCTCCACTCGAAAAAAATGTATGTATACCTTCCTGAAAAGTCCTTCCATTTTGCTCATTGTCAAAGATTAGTTGATATGTGTTTGGGAGCCTGTTGATTTTCTTTTTAAGAATCACCTTCTTAGGTTCCAATTGTAATCTATTCTTGTTTATTTGCTTGGTGACGTAGAAGGGGCACCTTTTGTCATTGCCACAGTTTATCACATATAATGTGAGGCTTCCATGTGGTGCAGGTTTGTTCATTTGCTGTGTAGCGTTCTGGTTGGCTTCTGCTTTTGATGTGCTCCTTGTGGTTCTGTTTGCTATTCCTATTAGGCAGCTCATGTTGTCATTGATGTCGGTTGCCACCTCGTTATCCCCACTCCTTTTATATTCCCCCCTCTCTCTCACTTGCGACTGTTCTTGGCGCTAAACGCAAAGGAACGCAAACTAAATTTTCCAAAGTTTTATAATATTTATTTATTTATTATCCAATGTTTATTCCTATTTTACCCAAAGTTATATTAGGAAAATAGTTTACAAATTTATGACTTTAATACAATTTACAGAAACATAACAAAATTCTATATCAAGATTAGTTATTTAGCTTAACAAATATTTTGTTTAAGAAAGCCATGAAATATTGATAAGTTTTGTAATTTATCAGAATATGTGTAAGTGGTATTGAGAAATTGTAACCTAAGGATTCAAGCAATAATTCAAGTTCGTATCTTTCAAAACAGAAAAACGGGCAATGATATAAAATGTGAGGGACACCTTGAAGATTATTTCCACAAATACAATCACATGTGGATTTGATTTTGAATCGAAATAAGTAAGCTGAAAGTTTGCCATGTCCAGTTAAGAATTGAGTGAGAACATAGTTAGGATTAATGAATTTACACTTATTTCTGTCAGAAACTGTTGAGAAATATAAATCCTTAGTCAAAGCACTACAATCACTCTTTAACCAGTATTCATTCCAGTCGTTAATGATAATCTCCTTTAATGTTTGCCTTACATAAGAAATGGGGATAGAGTGTATGTCGCTGGAAGATCTGAAGTCGCCGCTCTCTTTGCAAGCTCATCTGCACGTTCATTTCCGGCAATCCCTACGTGTCCTCTGGCTCATGAAATGCACAGATGTTAACTGTTTGAATTATGTAGTTCACACACACATACACACACACACGCACACACACACACTCACACACACTCACAAACACATACGAACTGCTTTTAAAAATGCTTATTTATTTCGTATTTATTTTTTATTCAAGAGTTCGCAACGCATATAACTGCAATAGAACTTGTATATCGAATTTCTAAGCGGCGTGCATAGCTTCAGTACTTTCTCTATACCTGGAAGAGAAAGTAAAAGTTTAATGTATTTTACTCACATAGGACACAATTTTTTGTTGTAATTTACGTGCCCCCGTAGGGGAAGGGATCCGTCCCTTTCAGCTGCCAAAGTACGGGCGCTGCGGACCCTTAGCACCTCTGACGTTACTAGAGGAACCTCGGGCCGAACAGCCGAGCCCCTCCTTCGGGAGTTGTTCGGATTGGGATGGACTCGAGGGGGCAGTGTGTTCCCGAAACCCGTGGGAATCGGTTACGTCTTCGGATGGGTTGAGGGAAACCATTAATTCTCCCGGGTACTAGCCTGCAAAGCTAGTAGAAGGTGTGCTAGATCACCAGGTGGCCCCACCGAGGTTTTTCGGTAGTCTTCACCTTGTGTGTTGACGCGCGTAAGTGGTGTATCCACTTCCAACCCGTCTTGAGTCAATGGGACCAGTTGGGGGGGGGGGCTTGTTAGTCTCTAGGTCTTGTCCCATGGAAAGCCCCACGGAGGACGCCGAGCGCCCTTTGGGACCGCTCGGATACTCCCTGGTCGAAGGAGGCCCGGGTCCAGTTCCTACGGGTTCAGGACTAATGGGAGTAGAACCTCTGGGCTAAACTGTAATTTACGTGCTCCAACGTTGTCTAATCGGACGAGGAATGGAATGGGTACAATGATGCTCAAATGAGAACAGGGTCGAAAGACCTTAGAGTTACCGGATATTTGTCTTTCAGGATAAAGGAAACCCCTGAGAAAACCTTATCCGGGTAACTCACCCTGACCGAAATTCGAACTCGGGACCTCTTGAACGTGAGGCAGATACGCTACCACCACGCTACCAATTTGAAAGGGGAAAGGGATTCAAAGGATATTATTAAAAACTGCACTTTTTTGAACAAACTAGAAGACTAAAGTTCTGAAAAGTATATTTTCAAAGTACAGTGTACTTGCGGACTAATTGGGGATGTGGCCTTTTCGGATTCGGAAATGTTCGGATTGTGAGGACAATGTGTCCTACATATTGGGACTTTGTGGGATCGTGAAAGTAAATGTCCAATTGCAAAACTCAAAAATTTTCTTTATTTCCACCGACTTACAGTCCGAACACTTGCCGATTACACAGAATTACGTAATGCACACAATTGCAATTCACCAGTACATCCGTCATAGGTCCACTCTGCACTCGCAATTACGCACAATTCCTCCGTTGCACGTACAAAGTGTTCCGGTCCACTGCACGCTCACAGTTACGTACAACTTCTCTTATTCACGTTCACAGTCTTCCGGTCCGTTCCATCACGGCTCCTCACGGCTGCTCGCCAAGAACTCAACTCCACTGACTCGCCAACTACAGGCATTATATAGGGAAGATCGCCGTTTCCGGAAGGTTCGTGGCACGCACAATTATCCAGAGGCTTAGAGATGTCTGGTGGGAGGGGAAAAAGACGGTACAGGGCTCGCGCCGCTCCCCTAATTGTCCCTTCAGTTAGCGACACGAGACAAAGGGGTAGGCGTAACCTCAATGCTTTCCCTCTGGCCCTACTGCTGGCCGGTTCTATCGGGAGTTCCGACGTTCAGGTGACATTGCTCCCTCCTCAAAGCTGGTCTTCCCGAACAGCAACATCGTAGCGTGCCAGGCGATCCAGGTGTACCACCAACATCTTCCCTCGAGGACCCTTCTGGATGCGGTAGACCACGTCGTTAATCCTCCTCACCACCCGGTACGGTCCTTGCTATGGCTGCTGGAGCTTTGGGCAGCGTCCCGTGGTCCGTGAAGGACGGTACAACCAGACCAGGTCAGCTTGCTGGAAACCTTGGCTGTTGGCTTGCCTGTCATACCGGGTCTTCATGCAATCGCCCGCCTTCTGGACGTTCCGGCGAGCCATCTCGTGCATGTCGTGGAGATGGTCCACCAAGTTCTCCACATACTCGGTCGCTGGCTGCATCGCTTCCGGAGGGCTTTCAAATGCCAGGTCACAAGGGAGGCGTAACTCTCGGCCGAACTGGCTGGCGTCATGCCAGTTGTGTGTAGACGAGCGGTAGGCCAGCAAGAACAGTGGCACCTTGACGTCCCAGTCTCGCTGATGGCTGGCCATGACCTTCCTCAGATGTTCTTCTGAGGTCTTGATGTATCTCTCGACCATGCCATCCGACTGGGGATGTAGAGGCGTCGTGTGGGTCTTGTTCACCCCAAGTCTTTGTAGTGCCTCCTTCATTAGGTTGGACTCACACTCCAAAATGACAGAACATTTGCTCCACTAGGCAGACTGTGATTGTCTTTGCTTCTTGGTTGGGGATGGCATACACTTCCGGCCACTTGGTGAAGTAGTTCACGACCACCATTAGGTACTTGTTGCCTCGGTTGGAAACTGGGAACGGTCCAGCAATGTCAACGGCGATCCGTTTGAATGGCGCTCCTGCGTTGTACTGCTGCATGAGACCCCGGCTCCTAGTCTGGGGGCCGCGACTCACCGCGCACACGTGACACTGACAGCACGATCTCTCAGCATCTGCTCGGAGTCTAAGCCAGTAGTAGCGCTGCCGTAGTTTGTCAATCGTTCGGTTCGTTCCCAGGTGTTCTCCTGAAGTACCGTCGTGCACTTTCTCCAAATCCTCCGGGACCTTACCCCGGGGAAGTACCAACTGTTCTCTCTACGTCCTCTCATCGGGTGATTCCCATATCCGGAACAGCACGCCCTCTCTGGTCTTCAACGAGTCCCATTGGGCCCAATAAGACTTTAGGTGGCGCTCCTCGGTGCGATGTCCTCCCCGGTTGGTCTCGTCCATGCCTCCACTTCCCTCAAGTGTGGCCCTAAATCCGCCAGCTGCTCCCTCCTCAGGCCTGCGCTATCCCAGCCATCCGCAGGCATAGCCGTGACTACTCGGACTGCTGCGGTACGCTCCTTCTCTTCCACCCTTGTGCACTGGCCGCGCTCTTTTGGACAGGGTCTTCGGAACAAAGCATCTGCTTTACCGAGGATCTTCCCTCTGTGATGTTCCGAGGTGAAGTTGTACTCCTGCAGCCTCTGGACCCAACGTGCTGTCTGGCCTTCCAGGTTCCTAAAGCTCAATAGCTAGGTTAGGGCGGAATGGTTAGTCCTTAGGTGGAATGGCGTACCGTACAGGTACTTGTGGAAGTGCTCAACGTTCTGTACTACCGCCAGCAACTGTCGCCGTTTGACGCTGTAGTTCTCCTCAGCCTTGGATAGCGTCTTGCTGTATTAGGCTATCACGCGCTCATGGCCGTCCTGGATCTGCGATAGGACAGCTCCAATGCAACGGTCGCTGGCGTCGGTGTCACAAATGAAGGCGTCACCCGGTTGTGGGAAACCCAAAATTGGAGCACCGCACAGGGTCTCCCTCAGGAGCTGGAAAGGTTTTCGGCATCCTCCGTCCAAACATAAGGCCGGTATTCCTCTGTCAGGCGGTTGAGGGTTTTGGCGATGTTAGAGAACCCCTTTATGAAGCGTCGGCAATAACTGCACAGTCCCAGGAAACTGCGCAACTCTTTCTTAACCTTTGGGTGGGGCAAATCCCTCACAGCCTGCGTCTTCTCCGGGTCTGTAGCCACTCCGGTTGCTGAGACTATGTGACCCCAGTAGTTCACTTCCTTGAGGAAGAGCTGACAATTCTTTGCGTTCAGCTTCAAGTTGGTCGCCTGCAATCTCTTTAACACCTTACTCAGATTCTCGAGATGGTCTTCAAAAGTCTGACCGACGATAATGATGTCGTCCAGGTATAGCAGGCAGGCGCCGTAAGTCAGCCCTCTGATCACTGACTCCATGAGGCGTTGGAAGGTGGCTGGTGCGTTGCAGAGGCCAAATGGCGCAACTGTGAACTGCCAGGGCCCTTGGCCTGTCGAGAATGCGGATTACTCCTCTTCTCTCGGATCTAGAGCTACCTGCCAGTAGCCCGACTTCAGGTCCAGGGTCGAAAACCACTGTGCACCAGCTAGCGGGTCCAGGGTGTCATCATACCAGGGTAATGGGAAACAGTCCTTCCGGGTGACAGCGTTCAACTTCCTGTAGTCCACGCAGAAGCGTAGCTCGCCATTCTTCTTTGTCACCCAGACTACAGGGGAACACCAAGGGCTGTCAGACTCTTCAATCACTCCCCTGAATTTCATGTCCCCCAGCATGTCTCGTACCGCCCCTTGCTTCGCCAGCGGAACGCGTCTAGGTGGTTGCCGAATAGGTCGCGCGTCTCCGGTGTAGATGCGGTGAAGCACTCTGTCCGTGCGGCCGTAGTCACTGTCGCCTTGGCTGAAGACGCGCTGGTATCGCCTCAGCAGTTGTCGAACCTTCTCCAGTTGTTCTGCGGTCAGGTGGTCGGCCACCCTCTCCCGTAATCTTTCTAACCGGAGCCCCAGATGTTGTTTCAGCACCGGTTCCTGTGTCTTGCCGATTGCTGTCACGCTTACCATAGGCTCACACGTTCCCAACTCCGTCCCGGTCTGGACGTCGTGATCGGTGTCCGTTGGATTTAGCAGTCTCGCTGGCACCTCCTCTCGGCACGGCAGCAATGCCCTGACTACACATTGGCCGTGTAAAGGTGTCTTCTGGTCCAGCATCATGCTCCTGGTTCTCTGGCCTTCCAGTCGCGCCGTCACCAACACCTCGCTCCTCGCGGGGACAACCACGTCTTCATTCAAGACGACCCTGCAAATTCCAAGGCGCTCTTCTGGTTGACGGAGTATAGACTCTTCTCCTTTGAGCCGCAGGACCTTCTTGCCGACGTCGACCGTCGCCTGGTGGCCCCTGAGGGCATCCAAACCCATTATCACCTCCTCAGCCACTTTCGCGACGAACACCCACAGACGTTTGGTACTCCTTCCCAAGGTCAACTTTAGCAGGGCCTTTTTCTCCACAGGCAAGGTGTCGCCCGATGCCGTTACAAGCTGGTATGGTCGACTCGGTTTCCTCGTCGGCAAACCTTTCGCCCCGTCAGGTCTGATGATGGTCACGGCCGCCCCGGTATACACCAGCACGCGGCACGGCTTTCCTCTCACTCAGCAGTCCGCGATGAGGCTGTCATCCATCCGCCGGCTGACGGCGCGCAGTGTCACTCGAGGAGATGGTGTGGACGGCGCCGACGTGCTCCTCGCCACGCCGGTCCTTACTCGTTCTTCCGGCTGCCCTTATTGGTGTCGGCAGTCTCTCTCCAGCTGTCCGGGCTGTCCACACCCCCAACACAGTACACTAGGTCTTCGCCGGCGTCCCGCGGCTGGTCTTCTCTCTCCGGTGTAACGGACACTCCTCGTTCTCGTCGTCGGGATAGCTGTTACCTTGGCCGCCTACATCCTTAATGCTGCCGTTAGCACGCCGTAGATGGTTTTATAATCGCCGAGCATTAGGCGCTGACGAATCTCCGTGTCTCGTACCCCGTCCACGAATGTTTAGGCAGCTTCCCGGGATACGAACTCTGGTGGGAGGTCGACTAGGGCCTTGCCTTGCTAGCCAGTTGTTCAACTGCCAGGGCCAACTCCTGCAGCGTCTCCCCTGTGTGCTGTGACCTTGCCGTTAGCTGGCTGCGGTATGCTGCGGCTAAGCGGTGGTTTTCAAAATGATTTTCCAGGGCCTCCCAGATCTCCTTGGAGATCTTGGAGATCTTGCATCTTTCACGCACCCTATAGTCCGGATTTAGCCCCATGTGACTTTTCTCTATTCCGTAACTTTAAGAAACGCTTTCCTGGGAGGCATTATCCATCATCAGAAGCAGTGGTGAAAACTGCCGAGGCAATTTTGAAGGATCTCTCAAAAAATGGTTTCCAGCATGTCTTTGAAGACTGGCAGAAATGCTGGGACAAGTACATCACATTCAGGAGAGACTATTTTGAGAAGGCCTACAAAAATTATTAGGATGAGTAAAGGTACATTGACAAAAAAAGATTGTGATCATTCTTTATTGACCATCCCTCGTAATTTCAAGCCCCACTCAACAGATTGTAATAATTCTTTCACCTTTAGAACCTTAATTTGTTCTAAGGAAGGTGTGGCAAAGCACCCCGTAATGTCATTTCATTAATAAAAGATTATACGGCATAACTTTAGCACTATACTGCAATCACACTAATCAAAGTGTGATACAGCTTAACACTGTTAACTACGTTAGCTACAGTTGCTATATTTAATAATTAGAAGGTTGTATAAATTCAGAGTTAGAATAAATTGCATGC
This sequence comes from Mantis religiosa, assembly GCA_030765055.1. Taxonomy (NCBI): domain Eukaryota; kingdom Metazoa; phylum Arthropoda; class Insecta; order Mantodea; family Mantidae; genus Mantis; species Mantis religiosa. Next base: position 308,457,872 of record CM060948.1, on the reverse strand, counting down.
AGATTTTTCAGAATTTTTGTGCAATTTAAGTCCTTTAACTTTTTAAGTCATATCGAACGATGAATTGAATAGGCGAAATGATGCTGAAATGGGCTTAGGGTCCAATAAGCAGCTTAGAGTTACCAAAAATTCGTCTTTTAGACTAAGGAAAAACCCCGGAAAAAACTTATCCAAGTAACTCACCCTGACCGAAATTCGAACTCGGGACCTCTTGAACGTGAGGCAGACATGCCACCATCTACGCTATAGAGGCAGGCAGAAATGTTGTTGGGGGTAGTTCTTTGGTGCCTATGACACTGCTTTTCATTTAGTTCTATGGATAGAAAATTTGTTATACAGCGTCCCCAGTCAAATGAATTAAATTGTCATGTGCTTAACTGGTATGCAAAGATATTTACCGATAAATTATATTGTACGTACCTTTGTTGAAAATGTACAGCATTTTATCTCCGTACTCTCACAAGGTTCCTTAAATATCAAAGGATGTTAATAAAAGACGGCAATACGAGATTTTAAGCTAGTCTAGCGCAATGCCTGATCCCTGATGCTGCGGCATGCTTCTTTGGACGAGTATATCTGCACCCAGCACGCTCTTGCAGGTTCCCAAATTTGAAACGAACATCAGAAGCGCAGAAATCGAATTAATACACACGATGAGTTTTGAAGTTCCATTTCCTTATAATTCAATCGCGTTTTCTATCTTTGAAAAGGCATTCTTAAGAACAGTGAAGCCTTAAATTTTAAAGGCAACTTATTGACATTGTTGAAAAAGAAGAAAGTGTTCCTGCAACGCCAGAGAGTATACATAGCTGCTGCACTCCGCAGAGTATTAAAATAAAACCTGTTACAGTTTACTGCAAGGAATATATACAATCAGAACAGAAGGTATTCGTACACCACTAAACCTTTAAGGAAAATTAATATTATGATGAGTATTTAAATGATAAATTAAAGCTTACTGACTCAAAAGAAGGCATTTTCAAAATAATTTACATCTTACACGAAAATAGCAACAATGTAAAAACAAAATGTCACTTATATAAAAGTAAAATTAACTTGCAAATTTTTCGGCCACAAAAAGTATTTGTACAGTGATAAAATCAATACACAATACAACAAAAATGCTGCTATTCAGTACTTCGTTGGGTACCTCTTAGCTTTAATTATAGGCTCGTGTCTCCTTGGTTAGGAATGGGCCAGTTTTTTAACCTCCGCCTTTGGCATTCGGTTCCATTCTTCCGAAAGAGCAGTTCTCAGTGCTCCTTTGTTGGAAATTGCCATTTTTCTTACGCGTCTGCCGAGGATACTTCACACTTGTTCAATAGGATTAATATCTGGAGATTGAGGAGGGGTATGAAGCTGTTTTGGAACATTGTATAATATCCACAGGGGTGTATTAAGCGCAATAAGTTTTAAATCGTTATCCTGCATAAGCATACAGTCTTCTTGGAGGCCCATTTTCTCCACACTGGTATGCAACTCTTGATTAAGAATGCCCATGCATTTCCTGGAATCCATTATTCCTTCGATAACATGAAGATTACCAACATCTGATGCGGTTACACAACCCCAGACGAGGACGGATCCTCCGCCGTGCTCTACGGTGGAAAAAGACTTTTTTGGCTCCAGCTCCATATTATTTTCCGCCATAGCTTGCGACTGCGATCCGCACCGAATACCTTCAACAAGCTCTCATCTGTTCATACAATTTTTCCCAGAAGTCCACACCCTTATCACGGTACTTACAAGCAAATTCTAGGTACTTTTTCCTGTTCTGTGGGCTTACATAAAACTTCTTACGTGCTACTCTGCCGTTGTAACCTTTCTTATTGTAAACAGCTCTCACAGTGCTCGCACAAACATTAATTCCTGCATTCTGAAGCTCAACATCAATTTGAAGGGCAGTCATTCCTGGATCCTTTTTAATTCAGGGAAGAATGCTGCTTGCATCCTTAAGGACTTTAGGTGGACCACTCACAGATTTTCTGGTTCCTACGCTGTCAATGATGCATTGAATCGTTGACTGGTCTTCCCGCTATCTGAGATAGGTACTCTGTTCATTTTTAAACCTTCTGCAGCCTACTGTACTTTTGAAGCAAGGCTTTTATAGTGCTTTGAAATTGAGCCCATTTTCGTCAGCGTTATAAACTAGCTTGGCGAGTCATTTTCTGAAAATATGAAGCCTGCAAAACTACATCAGCTGCGGCAAAATCAGTTGACAATTTTTCTCCAATGATCGGTAATTGTCATAAACCGCGTCTCTTCCTCCAAAGATCTAACCAGCCATTGCTAGCAGTAAATATTGGATCACCATTCATAAGTTCACTTGCAAGACCTTCACATCCTTTCTTGAATAAATGTACCGCTAATAGGAACGCAATTTTGTCTTTCCTGCGTAAATCTCAAGAAAGTAGGTTTGTCAGTTTTATCATATGACACAGTGGAGTTGTGGCGTTGTTCCAGAGTTGTTTCTAGTTGGGTTCTAGAAGCTTTCAGTATTTCTCCAAATTTTTCTTCCAATCGCTAATAGTGGCTTTCCTGATGCCAAATTAAATAGCCAGTTTTGTAGCACTTTTCCATTTGTGAAGGCGCTTAAACTTTTATGCCCTCCTCGGTAGCATGAATGGTAGCGTGTCTGCCTCAGGTTTAAGAGGTCCCGAGTTCGAATCTCGGTCAGGGTGAGTTACCTGGATAAGGTTTTTCTGGGCTTTTCCATTATCCTTAAAGTCGAATGTCTGGTAACTCTAAGCTCCATGGACCCCGGACTCATTTGAGCATCATTTCACCAATTTTATTCATCGTCCGATATGACTTAACGTTGGAGGACGTAAATTACAACAACAACAACAACAAAATACCAATTTTTCTTTTAATGTACACGAACTATATTTTCGTTTGCTTGACATGGCATTGTACGACGTAAAACTTGAATTACACTTACATAATTTATGAACGAAAATGCAGGAAGCCAATTTATTCTGGCAGCGACAACACTTTTAAACAATGCAGCATCGACTACCGCTCCCTTGTGCGCAATATTACCACTTCCTCATGTCGCTGCGCTACGTCGCCATTTTCTCACATTGCACTTTACGTGGCATTGGATGTGTATATAAGGGCGCCCAACTACAGTGGTTATCGGCGCCCTTTAAAATACTATTCATGGCTAAAGCCAGATATAAACAATTCAAAAAATTAATAACGTCATCATAAAATCATAAAAAACATGTACATAATATAAGGCAAAACCCAAAGAAAGCAATAACTAAAAACTTAGAAAGGTTCTTGAAAACGTTCTCCCTGCTTTGTTGTTATCTGCCAGCATCTCTGCATAGCTGGCCGGAGGCTGCACAGACGTCCCAAAGCGTGCTAGGCAAAAACACTCTATACTCCTCCACAGAAGAGCAACTCTCCGAGGAACGAGACGCAGGGGCCTGGGCGAAGGTCTCCACACCCTCCCTGGACAGGTTTACTACAGGTTTATGTGAGTTCAGTTACAGACAATTCATAAACATTCTGACGGCTTTTATTTTTGTGAATGAATCTTCTCGGTTTTAATGTACAGAGTGATTAGGGCGCATGTTTATTTAACGGTCTGCTCCTTGCATAGCAAGCGTTCTCTGCCACACACATTCGGTTTCCTTGTCCCACAGCACATTCCTTACAGGGATTTCCTTTGCGTTGCTACACTATAGCAGTACCTGTCGGACAGATAACGCTTTGTTGCAAAACGGACAGACTGAATCAGGCTCCCGTCTAAACCAAAAACTAAGCGTAAAAAAGGAGTGCCCAATCCGCAACCGAGCCAAATTCACCTCCACTAGACGAGATGAACGACAGGAGGTAATCCAGGGAACCGGAAGTTCTTTCAAAGATCTAAGTTTATTGCTGCGGAGAGCGGACCACCCTTCCTGCCAGTAAGACTGCAAAGCTTGCTGCAATACCACTAGTTATTCTCTGCTCTGTGTATCCATTAGACATGTGTTCAGGGAGGTTAAGGTCAACCACGGATATGGACCTTGTTTGGGTGTTTGGCATTAGCACTCACCGCTCAGAGGCACCCAATCGCGAGATTCGGCCCGGGACTCCGGGATCGCCAATCCCGTTTCTACCGCAGTGGGCCCCTGGGAGGGTTAGGTTACATTGTGCCTGGTAATCCCATAGCTGGATTTGTATATTCTCACCCGAACGTCCGAACTCCCTATAGAACCTGCCGGCAGTAGAGCCAGAGGAGAAGCATTCAGTCTACGCCTACCCATTTGTCTCGTGTCACTAACTGAAGGGATAATTAGGAAAGCGTTTCTTTCCCCTCCCACCAGACGTCTCGAAACCTCTTGATAATTGTGCGCACCGCGAACCTTCCGGAAAAGGCGATCTTCCCTATATAAGGCCTGTAGTTGGCGAGTTAGTGGAGTTGAGTTCTTTGCAAGCAGCCGTGAGGAGCGCCCAGTGAGGGAACGGACCAGAAGATTGTGAACGTGCATCAGAGGAGTTGTACGTAACTGTGAGCGTTCAGTGGACCGGAAGACTGTGTACGTGCATCGGAGGGGTTGTGCGTAATTGCGAGTGCAGAATGGACCTATGACGGATCAACTGCTGAATTGCAATTGTGTGCATTACGTAATTCTGTGCAACCGCCAAGTGTTCCGACTGTAATTCGGTGGAAATAAAGAACGTCTTTGAGTTGTGCAATTGGACTTTTAATTTCACGAACCACAAAGTCACAACTGGTGTCAGGAGTGGGATAATGGCCATGGACTCGGCATTGGAAAATAATTTGAAGAAGATGATGGAAATGAAGGCCTAACTGACCTCGGAAATGAAAACGGCGAATGACAACCTCGCTGCGAAGACGGAGGTGGCAAATAACAACCTGGCCGCTAAGCTGGAAGAAATGAACAGGGCTAACGCTAACCTCACGGAGAAGATGCAAGAAATAGAGGTTGCGAACGAGGCCCTCGCCGCCAAATTTGTGGAACAGTTGGCCGGCGTGGAGACGCCACGGGGCTTGGCAAGCGAATGGGCCAAGTGGACGAGGGCGTCGAGGACCTGGCGAACCACTTCAATGACGTAGTGGAAAAGGCCGACAGTAACGCCAAGTTCCTGAACGCCACGGTGGAAGACGTCGAAGACCTTGCTTACCGCGTTAAAAACCTGGAAGAAAAGGCCGACAGCAGTGTAAAGTCCCTGAATGCCATGTTGGAGGACGTCGTCGGCAGGAGGTTGGAGGATTTGAAGGCCGACGCGCCGGGACGCGACACAACATCGGCGCGCGTCAAACCTCCGAAATATGACGGCGCGTCAACGTTTGGGGTCTTCCGCCGCCAATTCGTCGCAGTGGCCAAGCACAACAAATAGTCAACAGAGGAGGAGGACAGACAGATGATAGACAGCCTCCAGGGACGGGCCGCGGAAGTCCTGAACGCGGTACAGACAACGGGCATTCTTAATCAAGAGTTGCATACCAGTGTGGAGAAAATGGGCCTCCAAGAAGACTGTATGCTTATGCAGGATAACGATTTAAAACTTATTGCGCTTAATACACCCCTGTGGATATTATACAATGTTCCAAAACAGCTTCATACCCCTCCTCAATCTCCAGATATTAATCCTATTGAACAAGTGTGAAGTATCCTCGGCAGACGCGTAAGAAAAATGGCAATTTCCAACAAAGGAGCACTGAGAACTGCTCTTTCGGAAGAATGGAACCGAATGCCAAAGGCGGAGGTTAAAAAACTGGCCCATTCCTAACCAAGGAGACACGAGCCTATAATTAAAGCTAAGAGGTACCCAACGAAGTACTGAATAGCAGCATTTTTGTTGTATTGTGTATTGATTTTATCACTGTACAAATACTTTTTGTGGCCGAAAAATTTGCAAGTTAATTTTACTTTTATATAAGTGACATTTTGTTTTTACATTGTTGCTATTTTCGTGTAAGATGTAAATTATTTTGAAAATGCCTTCTTTTGAGTCAGTAAGCTTTAATTTATCATTTAAATACTCATCATAATATTAATTTTCCTTAAAGGTTTAGTGGTGTACGAATACCTTCTGTTCTGATTGTATATATTCCTTGCAGTAAACTGTAACAGGTTTTATTTTAATACTCTGCGGAGTGCAGCAGCTATGTATACTCTCTGGCGTTGCAGGAACACTTTCTTCTTTTTCAACAATGTCAATAAGTTGCCTTTAAAATTTAAGGCTTCACTGTTCTTAAGAATGCCTTTTCAAAGATAGAAAACGCGATTGAATTATAAGGAAATGGAACTTCAAAACTCATCGTGTGTATTAATTCGATTTCTGCGCTTCTGATGTTCGTTTCAAATTTGGGAACCTGCAAGAGCGTGCTGGGTGCAGATATACTCGTCCAAAGAAGCATGCCGCAGCATCAGGGATCAGGCATTGCGCTGGACTAGCTTAAAATCTCGTATTGCCGTCTTTTATTAACATCCTTTGATATTTAAGTAACCTTGTGAGAGTACGGAGATAAAATGCTGTACATTTTCAACAAAGGTACGTACAATATAATTTATCGGTAAATATCTTTGCATACCAGTTAAGCACATGACAATTTAATTCATTTGACTGGGGACGCTGTATAACAAATTTTCTATCCATAGAACTAAATGAAAGGCAGTGTCATAGGCACCAAAGAACTACCCCCAACAACATTTCTGCCTGCCTCTATAGCGTAGATGGTGGCATGTCTGCCTCACGTTCAAGAGGTCCCGAGTTCGAATTTCGGTCAGGGTGAGTTACTTGGATAAGTTTTTTCCGGGGTTTTTCCTTAGTCTAAAAGACGAATTTTTGGTAACTCTAAGCTGCTTATTGGACCCTAAGCCCATTTCAGCATCATTTCGCCTATTCAATTCATCGTTCGATATGACTTAAAAAGTTAAAGGACTTAAATTGCACAAAAATTCTGAAAAATCTGCATGCAATTTATTCTAACTCTGAATTTATACAACCTTCTAATTATTAAATATAGCAACTGTAGCTAACGTAGTTAACAGTGTTAAGCTGTATCACACTTTGATTAGTGTGATTGCAGTATAGTGCTAAAGTTATGCCGTATAATCTTTTATTAATGAAATGACATTACGGGGTGCTTTGCCACACCTTCCTTAGAACAAATTAAGGTTCTAAAGGTGAAAGAATTATTACAATCTGTTGAGTGGGGCTTGAAATTACGAGGGATGGTCAATAAAGAATGATCACAATCTTTTTTTGTCAATGTACCTTTACTCATCCTAATAATTTTTGTAGGCCTTCTCAAAACAGTCTCTCCTGAATGTGATGTACTTGTCCCAGCATTTCTGCCAGTCTTCAAAGACATGCTGGAAACCATTTTTTGAGAGATCCTTCAAAATTGCCTCGGCAGTTTTCACCACTGCTTCTGATGATGGATAATGCCTCCCAGGAAAGCGTTTCTTAAAGTTACGGAATAGAGAAAAGTCACATGGGGCTAAATCCGGACTATAGGGAGCGTGAAAGATGCACTTCACGCTGATTTTTGCAAGATATTTAGTAACAACATTGGCAAAATGCGGACGCACATTATCGTGGTGCAGCAACCAGCCTGCTTTATGGAAATGTGGTCTTTTGCACCTGATCTGGACTTGCAATATTTTCAAGACGTCCCCGTAGTATTATCCAGTTACTGATGTGTGTGTGTGCAGGTATAACATGCTGATAAACCATTCCATGAATACCAAGAATGTGATGACCATAACCTTCCCAGCAGAAGCAAACACTTTTGCTTTTTTTTTTTGGGGGGGGGGGGGTTGGTGATGAAGGACATTTCCACATTGAGCTTTGCTGTTTGCTCTCAGGATCAAAATGATGTAGCCAAGTTTCATCAGCAGTGATTGCGTTTGCAAGAAACTCCGAATTTTCCTCTAATATCAACTTTAACTGCATATTACCTCCACTGCAGCGGTAGGCGATGCTGAACATGTCTGAACTTGCCTTGTTCTCAAAAGCGGGAACCTTTAATGCCTACAATGAAACTACTATGGGGTGTTTGTTTTGCATTAACCTGACAGAATATGATAAGATTGAGTTTTAGGGCGAAAAATTATGACTGTAAAAATGTTATGATCATTCTTTATTGAACAGCCCTCATACGTTATACATATTGAGAAATGTTCTTCTTTTATAATGTCCTTGTAGGTTCAAGCATAGGGGAGTGCAGTAGATATGCAAAAGTCAGCAAACCAACTATTCTGTGAATTAGTAGCCCTCTTGGCGCAAATGCAGTTTTATTATTTTTTTGAGGTTTTTATATGACAGATTTGTAAGGGACAGAGGTTGTCCTGTTAAAAAAAGAACCAGACTAGACAGGCATAGTTGAACATTGTCATACCTTCACATTATTAAAAAAGAAAAAGCCTGGCTGCTCTAGAATGGCGCTAGCAATGCTGCAGCTTGCCATACAGGTAATGAAATATGCATATTTCACCATTCATTAAGATTTTCATCTTTATGGCTGCATTAGCAATAAGAATAATTAATGACAAATCTGGCAATAGAGGTAGGTAAGCTCATTACCCCAGAAAAGAAATACTTTTACATGGCATCTATGTGCAGGGATGTGATGAAACCAACTTCCTAAAAATATTGCTGGTTCACCACATAGTTGAATACCTGGAGCACCTGCCTGCTGTACAGAGGGTCCCAATAGGGGAATGGGACTTTTTTCTAGCCAAAATTATTCCCTATCCTTCCTATAATGTAGAAGTGTGTATGTGTATGAGTCTTGTGTTCTGCATGATATGGATTGACTTACTAGTGAGCTGTGCTATAAAGCCCTTTGCTGGGAAAAATGCGATTCAGTTGTAGAATTTAATATAATGCTGGTGCTTTGACATAATAGGTCAGTGTTTAGTGCAAGTCAGTGGAGACTGGTATATCTGTAGTTCACATCCCTGCTATGGCATTGAATTCCTCAGTGAATCTTTACTTTTGTTGTGGAAACGTTGAGTCAGACTGAAAAATTCAATGCCATAGCCGGGATTTGAACCACGGATCTTCTGGTTTCCGTCCAGCCGCACTACCATCGTGCTACTATGGCCAACGCGCCGATATGACATTAAATTCTCCAACTGACTCTATTTTCCCGGTAAACCACTTAGGAGTTCTCATAAACACATGAGACAACTACCTTAATGGCGACTTACTACATGTAAGTACTTTAAGGCCCGGGCTTTATAGTTAACCACTATTAGGTTAATTAATGGAAATTAATTATTCTTTCACACTGGCCGTGTGTAGGCTAAATTGTGGAAACGTTGAGTCAGACTGAAAAATTCAATGCCATAGCCGGGATTTGAACCACGGATCTTCTGGTTTCCGTCCAGCCGCACTACCATCGTGCTACTATGGCCAACGCGCCGATATGACATTAAATTCTCCAACTGACTCTATTTTCCCGGTAAACCACTTAGGAGTTCTCATAAACACATGAGACAACTACCTTAATGGCGACTTACTACATGTAAGTACTTTAAGGCCCGGGCTTTATAGTTAACCACTATTAGGTTAATTAATGGAAATTAATTATTCTTTCACACTGGCCGTGTGTAGGATAAATTGTGGAAACGTTGAGTCAGACTGAAAAATTCAATGCCATAGCCGGGATTTGAACCACGGATCTTCTGGTTTCCGTCCAGCCGCACTACCATCGTGCTACTATGGCCAACGCGCCGATATGACATTAAATTCTCCAACTGACTCTATTTTCCCGGTAAACCACTTAGGAGTTCTCATAAACACATGAGACAACTACCTTAATGGCGACTTACTACATGTAAGTACTTTAAGGCCCGGGCTTTATAGTTAACCACTATTAGGTTAATTAATGGAAATTAATTATTCTTTCACACTGGCCGTGTGTAGGCTAAATTGTGGAAACGTTGAGTCAGACTGAAAAATTCAATGCCATAGCCGGGATTTGAACCACGGATCTTCTGGTTTCCGTCCAGCCGCACTACCATCGTGCTACTATGGCCAACGCGCCGATATGACATTAAATTCTCCAACTGACTCTATTTTCCCGGTAAACCACTTAGGAGTTCTCATAAACACATGAGACAACTACCTTAATGGCGACTTACTACATGTAAGTACTTTAAGGCCCGGGCTTTATAGTTAACCACTATTAGGTTAATTAATGGAAATTAATTATTCTTTCACACTGGCCGTGTGTAGGCTAAATTGTGGAAACGTTGAGTCAGACTGAAAAATTCAATGCCATAGCCGGGATTTGAACCACGGATCTTCTGGTTTCCGTCCAGCCGCACTACCATCGTGCTACTATGGCCAACGCGCCGATATGACATTAAATTCTCCAACTGACTCTATTTTCCCGGTAAACCACTTAGGAGTTCTCATAAACACATGAGACAACTACCTTAATGGCGACTTACTACATGTAAGTACTTTAAGGCCCGGGCTTTATAGTTAACCACTATTAGGTTAATTAATGGAAATTAATTATTCTTTCACACTGGCCGTGTGTAGGCTAAATTGTGGAAACGTTGAGTCAGACTGAAAAATTCAATGCCATAGCCGGGATTTGAACCACGGATCTTCTGGTTTCCGTCCAGCCGCACTACCATCGTGCTACTATGGCCAACGCGCCGATATGACATTAAATTCTCCAACTGACTCTATTTTCCCGGTAAACCACTTAGGAGTTCTCATAAACACATGAGACAACTACCTTAATGGCGACTTACTACATGTAAGTACTTTAAGGCCCGGGCTTTATAGTTAACCACTATTAGGTTAATTAATGGAAATTAATTATTCTTTCACACTGGCCGTGTGTAGGCTAAATTGTGGAAACGTTGAGTCAGACTGAAAAATTCAATGCCATAGCCGGGATTTGAACCACGGATCTTCTGGTTTCCGTCCAGCCGCACTACCATCGTGCTACTATGGCCAACGCGCCGATATGACATTAAATTCTCCAACTGACTCTATTTTCCCGGTAAACCACTTAGGAGTTCTCATAAACACATGAGACAACTACCTTAATGGCGACTTACTACATGTAAGTACTTTAAGGCCCGGGCTTTATAGTTAACCACTATTAGGTTAATTAATGGAAATTAATTATTCTTTCACACTGGCCGTGTGTAGGCTAAATTGTGGAAACGTTGAGTCAGACTGAAAAATTCAATGCCATAGCCGGGATTTGAACCACGGATCTTCTGGTTTCCGTCCAGCCGCACTACCATCGTGCTACTATGGCCAACGCGCCGATATGACATTAAAATCTCCAACTGACTCTATTTTCCCGGTAAACCACTTAGGAGTTCTCATAAACACATGAGACAACTACCTTAATGGCGACTTACTACATGTAAGTACTTTAAGGCCCGGGCTTTATAGTTAACCACTATTAGGTTAATTAATGGAAATTAATTATTCTTTCACACTGGCCGTGTGTAGGCTAAATTGTGGAAACGTTGAGTCAGACTGAAAAATTCAATGCCATAGCCGGGATTTGAACCACGGATCTTCTGGTTTCCGTCCAGCCGCACTACCATCGTGCTACTATGGCCAACGCGCCGATATGACATTAAATTCTCCAACTGACTCTATTTTCCCGGTAAACCACTTAGGAGTTCTCATAAACACATGAGACAACTACCTTAATGGCGACTTACTACATGTAAGTACTTTAAGGCCCGGGCTTTATAGTTAACCACTATTAGGTTAATTAATGGAAATTAATTATTCTTTCACACTGGCCGTGTGTAGGCTAAATTGTGGAAACGTTGAGTCAGACTGAAAAATTCAATGCCATAGCCGGGATTTGAACCACGGATCTTCTGGTTTCCGTCCAGCCGCACTACCATCGTGCTACTATGGCCAACGCGCCGATATGACATTAAATTCTCCAACTGACTCTATTTTCCCGGTAAACCACTTAGGAGTTCTCATAAACACATGAGACAACTACCTTAATGGCGACTTACTACATGTAAGTACTTTAAGGCCCGGGCTTTATAGTTAACCACTATTAGGTTAATTAATGGAAATTAATTATTCTTTCACACTGGCCGTGTGTAGGCTAAATTGTGGAAACGTTGAGTCAGACTGAAAAATTCAATGCCATAGCCGGGATTTGAACCACGGATCTTCTGGTTTCCGTCCAGCCGCACTACCATCGTGCTACTATGGCCAACGCGCCGATATGACATTAAATTCTCCAACTGACTCTATTTTCCCGGTAAACCACTTAGGAGTTCTCATAAACACATGAGACAACTACCTTAATGGCGACTTACTACATGTAAGTACTTTAAGGCCCGGGCTTTATAGTTAACCACTATTAGGTTAATTAATGGAAATTAATTATTCTTTCACACTGGCCGTGTGTAGGCTAAATTGTGGAAACGTTGAGTCAGACTGAAAAATTCAATGCCATAGCCGGGATTTGAACCACGGATCTTCTGGTTTCCGTCCAGCCGCACTACCATCGTGCTACTATGGCCAACGCGCCGATATGACATTAAATTCTCCAACTGACTCTATTTTCCCGGTAAACCACTTAGGAGTTCTCATAAACACATGAGACAACTACCTTAATGGCGACTTACTACATGTAAGTACTTTAAGGCCCGGGCTTTATAGTTAACCACTATTAGGTTAATTAATGGAAATTAATTATTCTTTCACACTGGCCGTGTGTAGGCTAAATTGTGGAAACGTTGAGTCAGACTGAAAAATTCAATGCCATAGCCGGGATTTGAACCACGGATCTTCTGGTTTCCGTCCAGCCGCACTACCATCGTGCTACTATGGCCAACGCGCCGATATGACATTAAATTCTCCAACTGATTCTATTTTCCCGGTAAACCACTTAGGAGTTCTCATAAACACATGAGACAACTACCTTAATGGCGACTTACTACATGTAAGTACTTTAAGGCCCGGGCTTTATAGTTAACCACTATTAGGTTAATTAATGGAAATTAATTATTCTTTCACACTGGCCGTGTGTAGGCTAAATTGTGGAAACGTTGAGTCAGACTGAAAAATTCAATGCCATAGCCGGGATTTGAACCACGGATCTTCTGGTTTCCGTCCAGCCGCACTACCATCGTGCTACTATGGCCAACGCGCCGATATGACATTAAATTCTCCAACTGACTCTATTTTCCCGGTAAACCACTTAGGAGTTCTCATAAACACATGAGACAACTACCTTAATGGCGACTTACTACATGTAAGTACTTTAAGGCCCGGGCTTTATAGTTAACCACTATTAGGTTAATTAATGGAAATTAATTATTCTTTCACACTGGCCGTGTGTAGGCTAAATTGTGGAAACGTTGAGTCAGACTGAAAAATTCAATGCCATAGCCGGGATTTGAACCACGGATCTTCTGGTTTCCGTCCAGCCGCACTACCATCGTGCTACTATGGCCAACGCGCCGATATGACATTAAATTCTCCAACTGACTCTATTTTCCCGGTAAACCACTTAGGAGTTCTCATAAACACATGAGACAACTACCTTAATGGCGACTTACTACATGTAAGTACTTTAAGGCCCGGGCTTTATAGTTAACCACTATTAGGTTAATTAATGGAAATTAATTATTCTTTCACACTGGCCGTGTGTAGGCTAAATTGTGGAAACGTTGAGTCAGACTGAAAAATTCAATGCCATAGCCGGGATTTGAACCACGGATCTTCTGGTTTCCGTCCAGCCGCACTACCATCGTGCTACTATGGCCAACGCGCCGATATGACATTAAATTCTCCAACTGACTCTATTTTCCCGGTAAACCACTTAGGAGTTCTCATAAACACATGAGACAACTACCTTAATGGCGACTTACTACATGTAAGTACTTTAAGGCCCGGGCTTTATAGTTAACCACTATTAGGTTAATTAATGGAAATTAATTATTCTTTCACACTGGCCGTGTGTAGGCTAAATTGTGGAAACGTTGAGTCAGACTGAAAAATTCAATGCCATAGCCGGGATTTGAACCACGGATCTTCTGGTTTCCGTGCAGCCGCACTACCATCGTGCTACTATGGCCAACGCGCCGATATGACATTAAATTCTCCAACTGACTCTATTTTCCCGGTAAACCACTTAGGAGTTCTCATAAACACATGAGACAACTACCTTAATGGCGACTTACTACATGTAAGTACTTTAAGGCCCGGGCTTTATAGTTAACCACTATTAGGTTAATTAATGGAAATTAATTATTCTTTCACACTGGCCGTGTGTAGGCTAAATTGTGGAAACGTTGAGTCAGACTGAAAAATTCAATGCCATAGCCGGGATTTGAACCACGGATCTTCTGGTTTCCGTCCAGCCGCACTACCATCGTGCTACTATGGCCAACGCGCCGATATGACATTAAATTCTCCAACTGACTCTATTTTCCCGGTAAACCACTTAGGAGTTCTCATAAACACATGAGACAACTACCTTAATGGCGACTTACTACATGTAAGTACTTTAAGGCCCGGGCTTTATAGTTAACCACTATTAGGTTAATTAATGGAAATTAATTATTCTTTCACACTGGCCGTGTGTAGGCTAAATTGTGGAAACGTTGAGTCAGACTGAAAAATTCAATGCCATAGCCGGGATTTGAACCACGGATCTTCTGGTTTCCGTCCAGCCGCACTACCATCGTGCTACTATGGCCAACGCGCCGATATGACATTAAATTCTCCAACTGATTCTATTTTCCCGGTAAACCACTTAGGAGTTCTCATAAACACATGAGACAACTACCTTAATGGCGACTTACTACATGTAAGTACTTTAAGGCCCGGGCTTTATAGTTAACCACTATTAGGTTAATTAATGGAAATTAATTATTCTTTCACACTGGCCGTGTGTAGGCTAAATTGTGGAAACGTTGAGTCAGACTGAAAAATTCAATGCCATAGCCGGGATTTGAACCACGGATCTTCTGGTTTCCGTCCAGCCGCACTACCATCGTGCTACTATGGCCAACGCGCCGATATGACATTAAATTCTCCAACTGACTCTATTTTCCCGGTAAACCACTTAGGAGTTCTCATAAACACATGAGACAACTACCTTAATGGCGACTTACTACATGTAAGTACTTTAAGGCCCGGGCTTTATAGTTAACCACTATTAGGTTAATTAATGGAAATTAATTATTCTTTCACACTGGCCGTGTGTAGGCTAAATTGTGGAAACGTTGAGTCAGACTGAAAAATTCAATGCCATAGCCGGGATTTGAACCACGGATCTTCTGGTTTCCGTCCAGCCGCACTACCATCGTGCTACTATGGCCAACGCGCCGATATGACATTAAATTCTCCAACTGACTCTATTTTCCCGGTAAACCACTTAGGAGTTCTCATAAACACATGAGACAACTACCTTAATGGCGACTTACTACATGTAAGTACTTTAAGGCCCGGGCTTTATAGTTAACCACTATTAGGTTAATTAATGGAAATTAATTATTCTTTCACACTGGCCGTGTGTAGGCTAAATTGTGGAAACGTTGAGTCAGACTGAAAAATTCAATGCCATAGCCGGGATTTGAACCACGGATCTTCTGGTTTCCGTCCAGCCGCACTACCATCGTGCTACTATGGCCAACGCGCCGATATGACATTAAATTCTCCAACTGACTCTATTTTCCCGGTAAACCACTTAGGAGTTCTCATAAACACATGAGACAACTACCTTAATGGCGACTTACTACATGTAAGTACTTTAAGGCCCGGGCTTTATAGTTAACCACTATTAGGTTAATTAATGGAAATTAATTATTCTTTCACACTGGCCGTGTGTAGGCTAAATTGTGGAAACGTTGAGTCAGACTGAAAAATTCAATGCCATAGCCGGGATTTGAACCACGGATCTTCTGGTTTCCGTGCAGCCGCACTACCATCGTGCTACTATGGCCAACGCGCCGATATGACATTAAATTCTCCAACTGACTCTATTTTCCCGGTAAACCACTTAGGAGTTCTCATAAACACATGAGACAACTACCTTAATGGCGACTTACTACATGTAAGTACTTTAAGGCCCGGGCTTTATAGTTAACCACTATTAGGTTAATTAATGGAAATTAATTATTCTTTCACACTGGCCGTGTGTAGGCTAAATTGTGGAAACGTTGAGTCAGACTGAAAAATTCAATGCCATAGCCGGGATTTGAACCACGGATCTTCTGGTTTCCGTCCAGCCGCACTACCATCGTGCTACTATGGCCAACGCGCCGATATGACATTAAATTCTCCAACTGACTCTATTTTCCCGGTAAACCACTTAGGAGTTCTCATAAACACATGAGACAACTACCTTAATGGCGACTTACTACATGTAAGTACTTTAAGGCCCGGGCTTTATAGTTAACCACTATTAGGTTAATTAATGGAAATTAATTATTCTTTCACACTGGCCGTGTGTAGGCTAAATTGTGGAAACGTTGAGTCAGACTGAAAAATTCAATGCCATAGCCGGGATTTGAACCACGGATCTTCTGGTTTCCGTCCAGCCGCACTACCATCGTGCTACTATGGCCAACGCGCCGATATGACATTAAATTCTCCAACTGACTCTATTTTCCCGGTAAACCACTTAGGAGTTCTCATAAACACATGAGACAACTACCTTAATGGCGACTTACTACATGTAAGTACTTTAAGGCCCGGGCTTTATAGTTAACCACTATTAGGTTAATTAATGGAAATTAATTATTCTTTCACACTGGCCGTGTGTAGGCTAAATTGTGGAAACGTTGAGTCAGACTGAAAAATTCAATGCCATAGCCGGGATTTGAACCACGGATCTTCTGGTTTCCGTCCAGCCGCACTACCATCGTGCTACTATGGCCAACGCGCCGATATGACATTAAGTTCTCCAACTGACTCTATTTTCCCGGTAAACCACTTAGGAGTTCTCATAAACACATGAGACAACTACCTTAATGGCGACTTACTACATGTAAGTACTTTAAATCCCGGGCTTTATAGTTAACCACTATTAGGTTAATTAATGGAAATTAATTATTCTTTCACACTGGCCGTGTGTAGGCTAAATTGTGGAAACGTTGAGTCAGACTGAAAAATTCAATGCCATAGCCGGGATTTGAACCACGGATCTTCTGGTTTCCGTCCAGCCGCACTACCATCGTGCTACTATGGCCAACGCGCCGATATGACATTAAATTCTCCAACTGACTCTATTTTCCCGGTAAACCACTTAGGAGTTCTCATAAACACATGAGACAACTACCTTAATGGCGACTTACTACATGTAAGTACTTTAAGGCCCGGGCTTTATAGTTAACCACTATTAGGTTAATTAATGGAAATTAATTATTCTTTCACACTGGCCGTGTGTAGGCTAAATTGTGGAAACGTTGAGTCAGACTGAAAAATTCAATGCCATAGCCGGGATTTGAACCACGGATCTTCTGGTTTCCGTCCAGCCGCACTACCATCGTGCTACTATGGCCAACGCGCCGATATGACATTAAATTCTCCAACTGACTCTATTTTCCCGGTAAACCACTTAGGAGTTCTCATAAACACATGAGACAACTACCTTAATGGCGACTTACTACATGTAAGTACTTTATGACTCTATTTTCCCGGTAAACCACTTAGGAGTTCTCATAAACACATGAGACAACTACCTTAATGGCGACTTACTACATGTAAGTACTTTATGACTCTATTTTCCCGGTAAACCACTTAGGAGTTCTCATAAACACATGAGACAACTACCTTAATGGCGACTTACTACATGTAAGTACTTTAGTCAGTTGGAGAATTTAATGTCATATCGGCGCGTTGGCCATAGTAGCACGATGGTAGTGCGGCTGGACGGAAACCAGAAGATCCGTGGTTCAAATCCCGGCTATGGCATTGAATTTTTCAGTCTGACTCAACGTTTCCACAATTTAGCCTACACACGGCCAGTGTGAAAGAATAATTAATTTCCATTAATTAACCTAATAGTGGTTAACTATAAAGCCCGGGCCTTAAAGTACTTACATGTAGTAAGTCGCCATTAAGGTAGTTGTCTCATGTGTTTATGAGAACTCCTAAGTGGTTTACCGGGAAAATAGAGTCAGTTGGAGAATTTAATGTCATATCGGCGCGTTGGCCATAGTAGCACGATGGTAGTGCGGCTGGACGGAAACCAGAAGATCCGTGGTTCAAATCCCGGCTATGGCATTGAATTTTTCAGTCTGACTCAACGTTTCCACAATTTAGCCTACACACGGCCAGTGTGAAAGAATAATTAATTTCCATTAATTAACCTAATAGTGGTTAACTATAAAGCCCGGGCCTTAAAGTACTTACATGTAGTAAGTCGCCATTAAGGTAGTTGTCTCATGTGTTTATGAGAACTCCTAAGTGGTTTACCGGGAAAATAGAGTCAGTTGGAGAATTTAATGTCATATCGGCGCGTTGGCCATAGTAGCACGATGGTAGTGCGGCTGGACGGAAACCAGAAGATCCGTGGTTCAAATCCCGGCTATGGCATTGAATTTTTCAGTCTGACTCAACGTTTCCACAATTTAGCCTACACACGGCCAGTGTGAAAGAATAATTAATTTCCATTAATTAACCTAATAGTGGTTAACTATAAAGCCCGGGCCTTAAAGTACTTACATGTAGTAAGTCGCCATTAAGGTAGTTGTCTCATGTGTTTATGAGAACTCCTAAGTGGTTTACCGGGAAAATAGAGTCAGTTGGAGAATTTAATGTCATATCGGCGCGTTGGCCATAGTAGCACGATGGTAGTGCGGCTGGACGGAAACCAGAAGATCCGTGGTTCAAATCCCGGCTATGGCATTGAATTTTTCAGTCTGACTCAACGTTTCCACAATTTAGCCTACACACGGCCAGTGTGAAAGAATAATTAATTTCCATTAATTAACCTAATAGTGGTTAACTATAAAGCCCGGGCCTTAAAGTACTTACATGTAGTAAGTCGCCATTAAGGTAGTTGTCTCATGTGTTTATGAGACTTCCTAATTGGTTTACCGGGAAAATAGAGTCAGTTGGAGAATTTAATGTCATATCGGCGCGTTGGCCGTAGTAGCACGATGGTAGTGCGGCTGGACGGAAACCAGAAGATCCGTGGTTCAAATCCCGGCTATGGCATTGAATTTTTCAGTCTGACTCAACGTTTCCACAATTTAGCCTACACACGGCCAGTGTGAAAGAATAATTAATTTCCATTAATTAACCTAATAGTGGTTAACTATAAAGCCCGGGCCTTAAAGTACTTACATGTAGTAAGTCGCCATTAAGGTAGTTGTCTCATGTGTTTATGAGAACTCCTAAGTGGTTTACCGGGAAAATAGAGTCAGTTGGAGAATTTAATGTCATATCGGCGCGTTGGCCATAGTAGCACGATGGTAGTGCGGCTGGACGGAAACCAGAAGATCCGTGGTTCAAATCCCGGCTATGGCATTGAATTTTTCAGTCTGACTCAACGTTTCCACAATTTAGCCTACACACGGCCAGTGTGAAAGAATAATTAATTTCCATTAATTAACCTAATAGTGGTTAACTATAAAGCCCGGGCCTTAAAGTACTTACATGTAGTAAGTCGCCATTAAGGTAGTTGTCTCATGTGTTTATGAGAACTCCTAAGTGGTTTACCGGGAAAATAGAGTCAGTTGGAGAATTTAATGTCATATCGGCGCGTTGGCCATAGTAGCACGATGGTAGTGCGGCTGGACGGAAACCAGAAGATCCGTGGTTCAAATCCCGGCTATGGCATTGAATTTTTCAGTCTGACTCAACGTTTCCACAATTTAGCCTACACACGGCCAGTGTGAAAGAATAATTAATTTCCATTAATTAACCTAATAGTGGTTAACTATAAAGCCCGGGCCTTAAAGTACTTACATGTAGTAAGTCGCCATTAAGGTAGTTGTCTCATGTGTTTATGAGAACTCCTAAGTGGTTTACCGGGAAAATAGAGTCAGTTGGAGAATTTAATGTCATATCGGCGCGTTGGCCATAGTAGCACGATGGTAGTGCGGCTGGACGGAAACCAGAAGATCCGTGGTTCAAATCCCGGCTATGGCATTGAATTTTTCAGTCTGACTCAACGTTTCCACAATTTAGCCTACACACGGCCAGTGTGAAAGAATAATTAATTTCCATTAATTAACCTAATAGTGGTTAACTATAAAGCCCGGGCCTTAAAGTACTTACATGTAGTAAGTCGCCATTAAGGTAGTTGTCTCATGTGTTTATGAGAACTCCTAAGTGGTTTACCGGGAAAATAGAGT
The DNA here is from genome assembly GCA_030765055.1 of Mantis religiosa. Taxonomy (NCBI): domain Eukaryota; kingdom Metazoa; phylum Arthropoda; class Insecta; order Mantodea; family Mantidae; genus Mantis; species Mantis religiosa. The sequence goes on along the minus strand of CM060948.1, from coordinate 308,437,569 downwards.
CAGTTGGAGAATTTAATGTCATATCGGCGCGTTGGCCATAGTAGCACGATGGTAGTGCGGCTGGACGGAAACCAGAAGATCCGTGGTTCAAATCCCGGCTATGGCATTGAATTTTTCAGTCTGACTCAACGTTTCCACAATTTAGCCTACACACGGCCAGTGTGAAAGAATAATTAATTTCCATTAATTAACCTAATAGTGGTTAACTATAAAGCCCGGGCCTTAAAGTACTTACATGTAGTAAGTCGCCATTAAGGTAGTTGTCTCATGTGTTTATGAGAACTCCTAAGTGGTTTACCGGGAAAATAGAGTCAGTTGGAGAATTTAATGTCATATCGGCGCGTTGGCCATAGTAGCACGATGGTAGTGCGGCTGGACGGAAACCAGAAGATCCGTGGTTCAAATCCCGGCTATGGCATTGAATTTTTCAGTCTGACTCAACGTTTCCACAATTTATCCTACACACGGCCAGTGTGAAAGAATAATTAATTTCCATTAATTAACCTAATAGTGGTTAACTATAAAGCCCGGGCCTTAAAGTACTTACATGTAGTAAGTCGCCATTAAGGTAGTTGTCTCATGTGTTTATGAGAACTCCTAAGTGGTTTACCGGGAAAATAGAGTCAGTTGGAGAATTTAATGTCATATCGGCGCGTTGGCCATAGTAGCACGATGGTAGTGCGGCTGGACGGAAACCAGAAGATCCGTGGTTCAAATCCCGGCTATGGCATTGAATTTTTCAGTCTGACTCAACGTTTCCACAATTTAGCCTACACACGGCCAGTGTGAAAGAATAATTAATTTCCATTAATTAACCTAATAGTGGTTAACTATAAAGCCCGGGCCTTAAAGTACTTACATGTAGTAAGTCGCCATTAAGGTAGTTGTCTCATGTGTTTATGAGAACTCCTAAGTGGTTTACCGGGAAAATAGAGTCAGTTGGAGAATTTAATGTCATATCGGCGCGTTGGCCATAGTAGCACGATGGTAGTGCGGCTGGACGGAAACCAGAAGATCCGTGGTTCAAATCCCGGCTATGGCATTGAATTTTTCAGTCTGACTCAACGTTTCCACAATTTAGCCTACACACGGCCAGTGTGAAAGAATAATTAATTTCCATTAATTAACCTAATAGTGGTTAACTATAAAGCCCGGGCCTTAAAGTACTTACATGTAGTAAGTCGCCATTAAGGTAGTTGTCTCATGTGTTTATGAGAACTCCTAAGTGGTTTACCGGGAAAATAGAGTCAGTTGGAGAATTTAATGTCATATCGGCGCGTTGGCCATAGTAGCACGATGGTAGTGCGGCTGGACGGAAACCAGAAGATCCGTGGTTCAAATCCCGGCTATGGCATTGAATTTTTCAGTCTGACTCAACGTTTCCACAATTTAGCCTACACACGGCCAGTGTGAAAGAATAATTAATTTCCATTAATTAACCTAATAGTGGTTAACTATAAAGCCCGGGCCTTAAAGTACTTACATGTAGTAAGTCGCCATTAAGGTAGTTGTCTCATGTGTTTATGAGAACTCCTAAGTGGTTTACCGGGAAAATAGAGTCAGTTGGAGAATTTAATGTCATATCGGCGCGTTGGCCATAGTAGCACGATGGTAGTGCGGCTGGACGGAAACCAGAAGATCCGTGGTTCAAATCCCGGCTATGGCATTGAATTTTTCAGTCTGACTCAACGTTTCCACAATTTAGCCTACACACGGCCAGTGTGAAAGAATAATTAATTTCCATTTACTTTTGTTACCTCGTCCTACACTTGTCTGGTGTCCAAAAACAATTTCTGTAAAAAAATAATCACCTAAGATATTGTTATCTATCATACAGTGTATGTAGGCTGATGATGCTGTAACTATCTCGTTTTTTGGATGACTAAGCTAGTTCAGGCATGGTGTGAGGGTCAGATTATAAAATTGTAAAACTGAACTATATTTGCATAGATTTTTAAAATTAAAAACAATGGGAGTAGATTTATCAAAGCAAATCCACCTCCGATTGTCCTTTCGGCAAGATATGCAATAGTGTTTTTCGTATAGCTACATGATATACTTTAGAATTGGTGGAAGAGTTGAAATTTGGTGTGATAATTGCCAAGTTATTTAACCATAAAGTGATGCAATTCTACTTTTAATGAAATTTGTGATATCCCGATTTGTGATAGACCAATAGGTACAGAGTACCTGCATGAATTCTAAGCATCGTTAAAAATGCACACTTGTGTGGTTTGTTGTATTTGTTCATAACTATAACGAATTTACATGAAATAAAGGAACTTATGCTATGCTTCAATGAGCCAGATTTATATAAATAATGTATAAACTTATATAAAATAGAATAATCAGTTCATCATAAAGGAACACATTCAGAATATGCTTCTATGCTTTGGTAGTAATTAATATTAATTATGTGTGTTTTCAAAACTATATAATAGTGTTAATTAATTAGGCTATCTTCAGTGATAAAATTGGACTGAGCAGCAGTTATTCTAGGTGTGACATGGACATAAGTTGACACGGGTATAAAAGATTACACCTTTGCGATTTCAGGAACAGGCATTATTCATTTGCATATATTTTGGTTTATGTTAGGCTTAAGTAATATGAATAGATCCTCCTTACTAATATAATTCATGTATTTCTCCAATTTAATTAATATTGAGCAGTGTCCAGAAATATGTTTTGTGTAATCAGTAATCTGGACCTCTATGATTCGATCAACGTAGAAAATGGAAGTGATTTCAGATAAGAAAGGAAAAGCAAATAGCCATAGATATTTTCCTCCAATCAGGTCATTTACATAATATTTCTTTTTGTGTTATGCATAGAAACTACTGTCTGCTGCCTTTTATATGATACAGATAATCCTGCATTACACAGTATACCAAACACCTGGTGTATTCAAACAGTAATATATGCTAGTGACACAATCTTTTAATTTTTATCCTTATGAGGAACGTTTTATTCATCTATGCTTAGCAGGTGATTCTGATAGTTTTATTGTGCTTTAACAGAAACAGTGTGTTAATTCCTTTCTTGGAAGCGTTGAAAACAGTAATGTTGTAATAAATTATATTTAAAAGGAGTCGATTAATGGCACTCAACAACACTTACTTTTAAATTTTCCCGGAACATGTTTCAGAGACTTTGCCTCCATTGTCAACCGGACATTGACTGGTTATCACTGGTGTAGCTGGTGATATTTTGTCATAGGTCTTCTCTGGTGGCATTTCGAGGAACTTGCTGAACAGATCTTTCTGGGGATTGTTGAAATTGAATACTTTGTTCCTATTTTTCAAAATGAAGATTTGTTCCCATGTGGAAAGTTCTTATTTTCCCGATGTATGCTTTAGTAGTTTTGATTCTGGATTTATGTTCTGGTATTTTTCCCAAAAATGCACGGCAACTGCTAGTCTTTCTAATTGTTTGTATTTTATGTTCCTAAAGTGTTCCTTTGTTCTTTTTTCTAAATTTCTTTTGCTTTTTCCAATATAATTTGACTACAGTTAAGACATTCAATTTTATATATACGATGTTTGAGTAAATTAGTTTTTTTAAGGAGTAAGGGTTGACTGGTGCTATTGAATGTTTTGTTTTTTAAAGACTTTTTTGAATTTATCAAAGGCCCATGCATGGTAAGTGAATTTTTTGAAAATCATATTAGTTTCTGTAGCTGAGAGGGTTGTGGTTTCCTTTATTAGCTTCTTCCTTTTTGCTAAGTTCACCTTTTTGTCTATTAATGATTTGAGAAGGTCATTTTTTGTGCTATTTCCAAAATTTTGCTTTTTTTATTCTTCTGCTATAAGAGGGATGTTGACTAGTCTGTGTGTTAAACTATTGAAGATTGCCTGTTTGTGGGATCTTGGGCTGTAGTCATTAGCCTTTAGGTAGCTGTCTGTCTGTGTTGGTTTTCTGTAAATGCCAAAGTTTATTCTGTTTAGATTTCTGATTATTTTTAGATCAAGAAATGGTAAATACTAATCTTTTTATGTTTCTACAGTGAACTTGATGCCTTTTTCTTGGATATTTAAAAGTTTTAGTGCATCACTGATGTGTTTTTTGGTACTATTGCAAAGATGCCATCTACATATCGTTGCCAGAGATCCATATGTAGATGACATCTGTGCAGTAGTACCAAAAAGCTCATCAGTGATGCACTAAAACTTCTAAATACGCAAGAAAAAGAGCACCAAGTTCACTGTAGAAATAGAAAAGATGAGTATTCACCATTTTTTGATCTAAAAATAATCAGAAATCTAAACAGAATAAACATTGGCATTTACAGGGTACGAACACAGACAACTACATAAAAGTTAATGGCTACAGCCCAAGATCCCACAAACAGGCAATCTTCAGTAGTTTAGCACACAGACTAGTCAACATACCTCTCAGAGCAGCAGAATACAAAAAAGAATACAGCAAAATTATTGAAATATCACAAAAAATGACTTTCCCAAATCATTAGTTGAAAAAAAGGTGAACTTAGCAAAAAAGAAGAAGCTAATAAAGGAAACCACAACCCTCTCAGCTACAGAAACTAATATGATTTTCAAAAAATTCACTTACCATCCATGGGCCTTTGGTAAATTCAAAAAAGTCTTAAAAAACAAAACATTCAACTAGCATCAGTCAATCCTTACTCCTTAAAAAACTTAATTTGCTCAAACATCAGAGGTACCATTCCATCTAACAAAAAATCTGGTATATATCAAATTGAATGTTGTGACTGTAGTCAAATGTATATTTGAAAAACCAAAAGAAATTTAGAAACAGCAGCAAACGAACACTTTAGGAACATAAAATATAAATAATTAGAAAAATCAGCACTTGTCGTGCATTTTTGGGAATATACTACAACATAAATCGAGAACCAATACTACTAAGACATATATCAGGAAAACAAGAACTGTCCACATGGGAACAAATCATCATTTCAAAAAATAGGAACAAAGTATTCAATTTTGAAATCCCCCAGGAATATTTATTCAGCATGTTCCTCAAACCGCCACCAGAGGAGACCTATGACAAAATATCGCCAGCTACACCACTGAGAACCAGTTGATGTCCTGTTGACAATGGACGCAAATAGTCTCTAAACATGTTCCATGAAAATTTAAAAGCAAGCGTTGTTTAATGTCGTTAATCGACTCCCTTTAAATTTAGGTATGTTGATTATTAGAAAATATGCAGGGAATCCTGAAATTCTCTACTTAACTATGTATTCATTTTGTGAAGCACTTAAACACAATGACAGACAGGTACCAAAAGTATTGGTGTTGTATGCATTAATGATTTTCACTTGTACTGACTCCTCATTATCGATAATAATGTAACAAAAAAGGAAAATACTCAATGGTTTTAGAACTAGCCCTGAGATATTGCTTGATAATATAAGCTCAGTGACTTGATGAGAAAATTTCTTTAAATATCCTTGCTGGAAACCCTAGGAGGAAAATTGCATTCTCTCGGAAGTGGCTTATGGAAAGTAAGCAGATGTTTTAAGAACAGTCTTTTAAGATATGCTATTATAAAGATCATGAGGACTAAAGGCATTTACTTAATAGAGGCCAAATGCCAGTAAAGTAACGAAAATTAAAATAATGGCTCTTCCAATTGAACATGCTCCCACACTTGTAGAGATACCTGTTTTCAAGATATTTTTTCTTTTTTGCATGAATTTTTAAATATTTATACCTTTCTCAAACAAAAAGTCCTTTTCTTACTTCCATGCCATGCAAAAAGAATACAATAATAAAGCTGTTAAATACGTAAAATATGAAGCTATTAACAGTGAAGAAAACAAATATATACAAACATAATAGCATGAAACTTTTCTTATTAATTTTTCGGGACTGTGATATCATGGAAATTCTTCCACATTGTCAGCCAGAAGCACCAACAAACCTGTGATCATCGTTACAAATGCTAAATGTTAGTATGTTCTATTTAGTGCTACCAAAATGTGAAAGTGAAACAAATTTATAAACAGAATCGACTGCAGGTATTTGAAAATTCATTATCCGATGTGTGTTTTTTAAAATAAATGTATTTTCCCAAACCATTAAATATATCAGACCATTTAATTGTTTTAATAATTTAACTTCTGGATTTATTTCACGGTTAAATGACCAAAAATGATCTGCTATGGCCAATTTATGAGGCATGTTTTTTAAGTCAGTACCGTTTTGCGATTCCGCCGCAGCGCTACTTTCGGCGTTCCGCGCATGCCCGCTGGATACCTACATCTCTTGTCTACGCATTGACGCCATTACAGTCTTATTCTTCATTGTATACGTTGGTTACTGAACGTTTAAGATGAATCCGACAATCGAGAGTCCTGCCGATTGTGAAGTACGTTCTGTTATACGATTTCTTAGTGCTAAAGGCGTAAAACCGATTGATATTCATCGTGAGATCTGTGAAGTTTACGGACAAAACCTTATGAGTGATGGAATGGTAAGGAAATGGGTGAGAGCATTTAAAGATGTCCGCACAAATGTGCATGATGAAGAACGGAGTGGGCGTTCTTCGGTCGTTACTGTAGATTTGGTGCAGAAAGTGGACGAAAAGGTGAGAGAAAACAGATGCTTTACAATTTCATCATTGTACGACTATTTTCCTCAATATTCTCGTAGTGTTTTGTATCCAAATGTGACCGAGAACTTGAAGTACCGGAAATTGTGTTCACGTTGGGTTCCGAAAATGTTGACGGATTTGCACAAAACCCAACGTTTAGGCAGTGCATTGACTTTCCTTGAGCGTTACCACAATAATGGTGACGATTTTGTAGACCAAATTGTTACTGGTGACGAAATATGGGTGGCCTACGTCACACCAGATTCGAAACAACAATCCATGGAATGGCGACTTTCATCATCACCCACAAAAGTGAAGTTTAAGCAAACAATTTCTGCCCGGAAAATCATGTGCACAGTTTTTTTGGGACAGAAAAGGGGTATTGCTAGTGTAGTTTCTGCCTCGTAATGAGACAATCAATGCAGCGTCTTATTGTGAGTCATTGAACAACCTAAACCGTGCAATCCAGAACAAAAGACGTGGCAAGTTGAGCAAGGTTATCGTTTTGCTGCATGACAATGCCCGTCCACATGTGGTTAATCAGACCAAAGATCTCATCAAATCTTTTCAATGGGAAACTCTAGATCATCCTCATTACAGCCCTAATCTGGCGCCCACCGACTAACATTTGTTCTTGCACTTGAAGGAACAACTGGGTGGTCAGTGTCAAGACGGTAACGAAGACAAAACAGTTGTGATACAGTGGTTAACACGTCAGGTGGCAGAATTTTATAAGGAGGTTATTCTAAAACTGAGCCACGTTTTGACAAGTGCCTCAATATTCACGGAAATTATGCAGAAAAGTAGATTAAGATACAGGCTTTCATGTTAATATAAAACGATTGCGATATCTGTGCATGTATTTTTTTAATTCCAAAGCGGTACTGACTTAAAAAACATGCCTCGTATCAGTCTGTTTATACTTAATGCTACGAAGATATTCTTATATTCTGGTTTCTAAACTACGTTTTGTCTTTCCAACATAAACTTTACCTTAATCAAAACAATTAAATTTATAAATACTGACTCTTTTATTATTAGGAATTTTATCTTTTTTAGAGAAATGCAATAAACTTTTAATACTAAATATATGTTGAGGAACTTAAGTTGTACCAAACTCTTTAAACATTTTTTGAAAATGTTTATTAACCCAAGGATGGCAAGTACATTTTTTAAAACTATAATCATCTTTTATTTTTTAAGGGTAGAGGTATCATTAACAGTTCTTTTATATTTAAATTTTTCAATTTTTTTATTTATAAAGTCTTTATTAAAGCCAACAATTAACACAGTACTAACAATATGTTAGATATGTAGATATTTTCAAAACAAAACAAAATGTTCACTCTATACTCACTATATGTATATAAAGCAATTCTATTTGTTGTAAGTAAGGTAAATATGAAGACTGCTGATGTACACAATTATAATACCAGACGCAACAATGACTATTTTAGAGACTGTACTTCTAAACAATCTACTGATAGAGATGTTTTTATAAAGGAACAGATTTTATTTAATAGACTGCCAACATTAATTAAAGCATTAAATGGTACGAAGCAATTTCAAAACAAATTAAAATGCTTTTTAATGGATAAATGTTTGTACAAAGTTGATGATCTGTTAATATGCCTTTATACTGTTATATTTTGCTCTATATCCTATAATTGTAAACTTTTAGATTGTAATTGACAATGTCAGAAACTGCTTTGCAGTCTATTGGCAAATAAATAAATAAATAAATAAATAAATAAATAAATAAATAAATAAATAAATAAATAAATAAATAAATAAATAAATAAATAAATAAATAAATAAATAAATAAATAAATAAATAAATAAATAAATAAATAAATAAATAAATAAATAAATAAATAAATAAATAAATAAATAAATAAATAAATAAATAAATAAATAAATAAATAAATAAATAAATAAATAAATAAATAAATAAATAAATAAATAAATAAATAAATAAATAAATAAATAAATAAATAAATAAATAAATAAATAAATAAATAAATAAATAAATAAATAAATAAATAAATAAAATAAATAAATAAATAAATAAATAAATAAATAAATAAATAAATAAATAAATAAATAAATAAATAAATAAATAAATAAATAAATAAATAAATAAATAAATAAATAAATAAATAAATAAATAAATAAATAAATAAATAAATAAATAAATAAATAAATAAATAAATAAATAAATAAATAAATAAATAAATAAATAAATAATGAATGAATGAATGAATGAATGAATGAATGAATGAATGAATGAATGAATGAATGAATGAATGAATGAATGAATGAATGAATGAATGAATGAATGAATGAATGAATGAATGAACGAATGAACGAATGAACGAACAAACAAACAAACAAACAAACAAACAAACAAACAAACAAACAAACAAACAAACAAACAAACAAACAAACAAACAAACAAACAAACAAACAAACAAACAAACAAATAAACAAATAAATAAATAAATAAATAAATAAATAAATAAATAAATAAATAAATAAATAAATAAATAAATAAATAAATAAATAAATAAATAAATAAATAAATAAATAAATAAATAAATAAATAAATAAATAAATAAATAAATAAATAAATAAATAAATAAATAAATAAATAAATAAATAAATAAATAAATAAATAAATAAATAAATAAATAAATAAATAAATAAATAAATAAATAAATAAATATTCATTAATATAATGTAGCCACAATCTCATAAAATTTTTGAGTATCTCTGAGGTCTACTACATTCTTCTATTCTTATTTTATCTACAAGCAGATATTATATAAAGACATTTCTGTGATAGCTTTTTATTAACACAAAGATGATAAGGGAGTAAATGTGTTTTAGAGTAGTCTGTGTAAGAGGGAGCAGAAAAAGTCAAGTAAGTGCACATTTAAAGTTTTTCTTTGGTCTTGTGGTTGATGAATTTTAAATGAAAGGAAATTCATAACCACCACTCTCTATGTTTCTTTATATTACATTATAAAGCTTCTAATTTTGAATTATATAAAAAGCAGCTCTTTGAGAGACTATGAGCATCTCTAGCTACATTCTAAATTTAGAAAAAACTCGACTTAATACAATCACTCCTAACATAGCTTTCCAGTTGCTGTTATTAAAGTTAATTCATCAAATTGGTTTGCAATGAACACATTATGCAGTTTACAACATTGCACTCATAGACAGCTACAGTAATCTTTGCCACAAGAACCCAAAACGGCTCCTCTGGAAAATATTTAGACCACTTTTTTCAACAGTATAGCACAGATACTGATGTTAGGGTTCACAGATTCCACCAGCCCAGAAATTTGGGGTAAAGGAAGCTGAAGTACTGAGGTTAAGCAGTCAGCCAAATGCCTGGGATGACAGCGAGAGAAGTGGACATTAGTATGAGGGTGAAATGGATGATGGGGCAATTGGTGGAATGAATAGGGGGGAAACTGGAGGACCCAGGGAAGAGCTGCCCAGTGTCGTGTTGCTCACCACAGATCTCACTTAACGGTTGCCTGGGATTGAAACTGGGCCACCTTAGTGAAAATTGAGCTGTCTAACCATTCAGACACATCATGGTCTAATAAATAAGCTTTACACTATCTCAAAAATAAGGACAGACTATCAGGTCATGATGCATAAGTTCCATGCATTTAAAAGTAAAATTTAAAACTTAAACACACACACACACACATATATATATGTAACATGGAATCATTGAAACAAGCTTATGAAACAAATTGCTCCGCCAGGTAATACGATAGTTTGCTTAACTTTTAAAAACTTACTTTACATCTTACTTGCAGGTTTACTTTAACAAAATATCTAACTTCTAAGAATACAGTACCTGCACCACTTTAGCAAATTCTTAATAAGTTGTTTTTGAATATAGCATTAAAGTACATATTAAACTGAAGTAGAAATGCAGCATTATTGTTTTGAAATCAAATTTCATAAATGACAAGTGTCGTTTCAGAATGCTTTAAATCTCTTCAAAATCAATGTTTAGTTTGATGCAGTTTTCTACTCTTGCATATATGTTATGCAGTAGTATTAATAAAACCAACACTTTCCTATACTTTTCTGGTTTCATTTTCTTGTTAAAGTTGCAATATTAAAGCAAAGTTTATTTTTACCTAAATTATTAAAACATAGTTTTAGGATCAATTTCTGTTCTTGATAAACATGGTTGATGCCATGTTCATTTGTTTCAGTTCAGTTTGTGTGATTTGTCATCACATACACCTTCGATTCATTTTATTGTAACAGCATGTGTATGTGCTGTTTTGTTAAAATGGAAGGTTTTGCTGCTGTTTGTGAAGGATGAAGAGGAAGTAGGAAGAGTAATTGAGTAAAACCAAAAAAGAATCTAAACATGAATCTGAAAGACAAGCAAGGTTAGTTAAATTCAGTTTTAATATTACAATTATTAATGAACTATTGATAAGAACAGTATTACAGCAAGCCTTACATTTTCCAGATTCATAACTTTTTTCCTCACTTACTTCACCAATCTCGGTGTTGGGAGTTGTTTTTGGGTTTTACTAGCTTGGAATGTTGGGTGAAGGAGCTGAAGCATTGACCTGCTAGAGGAAACTAGGGTTGACGGGCTAGCCCAATGCCTGGGATAAGAGTGAGAGAAGTGGATGATAGTATGTGGGTGAAATAAATGATAAGAAAGAGGAATGATTGTGTAATTTGTCCAATGATTGTGAGGGAAACCAAAGGTCCAGGAGGAAACCCACCCCAGTGCCATGTCGTCTGCCACAAATCTCACTTTGTGGTCACCTGGAATCGAATCTGGTCCACCTTGGTGAGAGGTGAGTGATCTAATCACTCTACCAAGGCAAGACTTCATAATTTATAAGCCTGTAAAGTATAATTATCTTTATAAGTAAAAAACTCACATCCTCATTTAACCGATTATGAAGTCATATGCCATCATAAGATACAATAATAATATAGTGGCAATATTCAGGTATACTTCTTGGTGAAAGCAATCTTGGTGTTTATTGTATCAAAGCAATTGGGTCAAGATGTTCAACTGAGCCATCTAATAACAGTAATTTCTCCAAAGGAACTGCAGTACAAAAATTTTAAAAAAGACATTGGGAAAGATGTAGTATTGTTGTAACTGTGCAAGTTTGTGGCTTTTAACTGTCAATGAATAGCACAGTGGGTATATAGATTCCTGAGGAAAGATTGACATAACTCTGTAATTAATTAATAGAGCAGAACATCTAATTCATTTATCAAAATTTAACTCTATTGGAACACCACAGTGAAGTGACACAATTATTAAATTATGGATAAGTCATATTTTTACACATCAGCTTCACTTATGTACATATATTGAGGACATGCCGAAGATGTAAACGATGGTTTATGAAATGTGTCCTCAAAATAGGTACGTAAGTGAAGCTCAGGTGTAAAAAATACGACTCATCTATAATTTAATAACTAATTAATTATTAATAGGAAGAGAATGGCATTCTTACTTCTCTTGAACTTCATGTTCCTGTTCTTTTTCTAATGTTTGTTTTAACTCTTTAACCTTTAATATCCGTGTTAGTAAAAGCAATCACTAAGCTACTTAAAAGTTATAGGAAATAAAAAAAAATTAAAGCTGTACTAATTCTGAGAAGTATATATGTTAAAAGACCATGTGCCAAGGTTATTTATCCTATATAAATTCAGTAATTCCCTTTAAGGTGAAAATGATCAATCTAGCTTAACCTGTTTGTGTTCAGTTTTAGAAAGTTGTTTGGAACAGGACAAATGGGACTTAGTATTGTAAGACTTGAAGCTTTCATGGCGAGCATTATTCATCAAGGCTTTGTGAGTAATCAGCCATGTCAGGTTTATGAAGGTTCAGCTTTTGGCCATGAAGTCTGGAATGGCTGAAAGCACAACTTCATAAACCTGACACAGCTGATCACCCACAAAAACCTTCACTGACACACTTATTTATATTAGAAAAATTTTAAGTCGGTGAAGACATAAGGGATAACAGAGGAAGGAACCATTATCTGAATGCTATCCAAATAAAAAGAAGAAAAAAATCCAGTTCATTATGAAATTTAACACAAAGGACTGTCATTGCAATGGAAATAAAAGATTATAGCATTATTCATCAGCTGATTTACTATCCTAATAATAAATATAATTGTCAGTCGAACTAGCACTGAATGCTCCACTTATTGCTAGTATTTACCTAGAACGCGTTTTGTTAGGATCTTCCTAACGTCATCAGACGTTGTCAACTAATAGATGTTGGTTTGGTGAACTCATTGGACGTGATAGGTGGGTCTCTGTCGGTATCTTGATGAACTTGAATTTTGGGTTTTCTTAAAAGGTAGTGTCAAAATTAATTTTCTTTCACATTTCCTTATGAAGAATTCTTTCCATGTGGCTAATGCAGCTGGACCTTAGACACTTTTTAATAATTCAATTTCTCGTTCTATATCATGATTCTCCTTCCAAAACTGGTACGATACAGCCGATTTATCTATTTCTTTGTTCTTGATGTTCCTAAGATGCTCATTAAGCCCAGTGTTCAATTTCCTTTTAGTTTTTGTCAATGTGAAAATTATCAAAGCCAGTTGCAGTTTATCCACTGCATACCTGAGTTTTTGTCTGTGGGTGTCTCCTTTGTATTATTTGATATCTTATATGATTTCAAAAGATGTTGTACACTAAAATTGTCTATGGGGCCAAAGTAGCCTACCACTTTTGGAAGGAGTATCATGATATAGAACAAGATATCCACTTATTAAAAAGTTTCCAAAGTGCAGCTGCATTAACCATGTGGGAAAAATCAAAAAGAAATATGCAAGAAAATTCTTGTATTTCGACACTACCTTTGAAGAAAACTCAAACAACAAGTGCATCAAAATACCAACAGAGACGCACCTATCACCTCCAAGGAGTTCACCAAACCAACATCTATTAGTCCACAATAGCTGATGATGTCAAGAAAGTCCTAATGTAATGGATTCTAGCTAAATACAAGCAATAAGTGGACCATTGAGTACTAGTTCGACACAAAATTATATTATTTTGTGCTTTATTGTATCATAATCCTTACACATTAGAATCCTACTTATTATTCAACATTTCTGCTTCAAGTATTTCTCAAGATATGAAAGTAAAAAACCTTTAAAGCATTTTCCACACAAACTTCAGCAATAGTTTCAGATCACCAGAAACTGATATATGTGGTTAGTGTAGTGCATGGCTAATATGCTAGTCTTTGGTTTCCGAGAACATGGATTCCAATCTGGTGGAGGTTAAAGTGCTGTTTTTTTTTGACATGAAAGTCCTTAGCATGCTGGTGGTTCTATGTTATAGATCCCAGCATGTACATAAAAGAACCTTAAGCCTGATAAAGAGTCCTGTGAGAAAAACTAAGCAGGTTTTGTTGCCCAATATGAAATGGGATGCCGAGAAAACAGCAGTTAAGGAGTCCATAAAAAAAACTGTACCCACATTATCCTTCAAATAAAAAATATAGAAAGTATATTTATAAAGAACCACACTTCGCTTAACTGGGTATATACAAAGCAAGATACAAAGCATTCTGGAAACTGATGAAAGGAAGTCCTCGTTAAGCTATGTCATATTGCTTTGACAGAATGAGGGGAATTTCCATTTCTGAGACATGCTATTCCCACCAAATAGCATTCTATCTTTTGTGTGTCACTGATATCAATATAACCTCTACAGTGTACCAATTAATGGAAATTAATTGTTCTTTCATACTGGCCATGTGTAGGCCAGAGTATTGAAAGATAGATCTGAAAGATTCATGGTTCAAATCCCGGCTATGCCATTGCATTTTTCAATCTGACTCTACCTTTCTCTGCAGTATATTTTAATTGGAATGAGACTGAAGAAGGAAGAAAAGCAAATGAGGTTCCATCAGGAAAACTATAATTTTTGGGCAGGGTAAATATTAATCTGCACTACGTGCGCCACACTATTCTGTAATGGGTACAGAGGGCGGAATAAAATACACAGACTGTCCAAGCTCTGCTTTCGGACTTTAGTACAAATCACCTGTGCATATTCATAGAATTATATTGCATTTTTCAATCAGCTGGCATTCTCTTTCACCAGCTGACTGAATTTTCTGAGTGGCAAAAAACAATGTTGTATAAAACAGAAGTAATAATCCCAGAGATATTGGGGTACCTACAAGTCTGTAGCCACCATCAAAACACTTGGAGTGAATTGGTGCTAAGGGATGATAAGCATTAGAGCTCCAAAATGTGGAAGAAATAAAGGAGGAAAAGAGGTTAATGCTGAAGAATGTTTATAAAGGAAGAAAATTATATCTTATTTACAAAAAGCAGCCAAATTATAAATGCAATGATCCAAGTAAACTATATACAAGCTCTATAAAATGATTTAAAGAGGAGAAGTAACAACAATAAATGAGCCACCTGTGTTTTTAATACAAAAAGCAGTATCCGATACAAAGATATTTGATGTAGGAACTCTTGTCAAAATGAGATTTTGAGATAAATAACAAAGGATAGGTTAATTGATGGAAACATTCATTTCTTCATTTCTTCACACTAGCCATATATAGGCCAAGGTTTTGGATCGATAGAGTCAACTTGAAAAATCCAGGGCCATGGCCGGGATTTGAAGCACGGATCTCCTGGTTTCCGTCTAGTCACCCTGAGTAATTCAATGTTTTCATTCTCAACTTATTTCAAATACTCTAATTTCTAAAGAACCTTCATGTATGATTCACTTGTGCATGCAGATTCGGCTCACCTGCAACGAGATAATTTCAAAAGAAATTTTCTAGTGTTCAAATTCCAAATCAAAGCTCTATTTAGAGGTCAATAAATACATTTCTAAAACAGAACTGTTAAGATCTGCAGATACCATGTATAATACTCACAGACAAAATTCTTTATAACATTCAACCTCTTCTAAAAAAATTCCCTTAAAAATCTCTTTGATGTTATTTCTTTAAGCAAATGAGTGGGCTGGCTGCATGGCGTTGCAGTATAGATGGTGATTTAATAAATTTCATCTGAATTGCTGCTTCTTTTTAGAATTTATGTGACTCCTACCCTTTATTTCTTATAGTTGTAATTTTTTACAGTCCTGGACATTTCTAGTAAAATAAGGCCTGATTCCTGATATTCACACAAAAAATGTGAAACAATTGCATAATATCTGACTTCTTTAATCTCTCACCAAGAGGCTTCCATGTTCTGAAACTTCTGCTTGGAAATTTCTTTATCGCGCTCTAAATAGCGCTTTGATTTGGAATTTAAACACCAGAAAATTTCTTTTGAAATTATCTCGTTACAGATTAGCTGACTATGCATGCACGTGTAAATCATACATAAGGGTTCTTTAGAAAAGAGAGTATTTGAATTAAGTTGTGAATGAAAACATTCAGTTATTCATGGCAACTGGACGGAAGCCAGGATATTCGTGGTTCAAATTCCGGCCATGGCATTGGATTTTTCAAGTTGACTCTATCTATCCAAAGGGATAGGTACTCCCCAGTTCTACCCTCTTATATCCAATATTAATGTTGCACCTCAAGATACTCTGGAACGTGAATATCATATGAAGAAAGTTCTTTAGAGAGCTAATGTGACAAAAGATTCACACTGTGCTCAATTGTGCAATATTTTATAATATATTATACCTTTCTTAATTCAAATCCTCATAGTTAACATTTAAATTGCAATATTTTTTGCATACTACAAAATGAGTAAAAGTAATAACTAATTACTCTAGTACTTAAACATACACTGACACACTATGTAAGTCTACGATACCAAAAGGCCATTTAATCACAGGTTGGAACAATGTATAATCAATAGAATTAAAATGTTACTAATTTTGTCATTATTATATGAAAATGTTTTTGATTTAAAATACTGTTCCAAAATATATGCAGTATATTTGAAATTCAAATTTACTTAAAAATCAGCTGCAAATCAAGCTCCAAACTACATGTGATTTAGCAATAATTGTTTACACAAATATTGAAGTACAATGTTTTTCGGCAAACAGTGAATATATTTTTAAGAAAAAGGACTTAAGTTTTGGAAACGATACTCCTCAAATATCCACCCGAAATTAAAGCCATTCTGGCACAACTTCAGAAATAAATAAAATTAACATCTCTTTTAAAATGAAGTGTTTTTCCCATTTTGATAAAATAACAAAAGTCCTAAAACTTTCCTCAGCTCAAATTAGCATTTCTGCTAGTTATTTGTGTAATGAATCAGAAATGAATGGAATTTTCCCCTACAGAGTAGAATAATCAGTTAACCGTGTTTTCCAAAAATGAAATGCACTAAATAGCATTTCAATTTACAGATCATTACTAATTTTGCTATTTTTTCAAGTGTTCGAGGAAAAGTTATGTAAACAGACTACACAAGTACCTTGAATATAACATACTTATCTGGGATCTCTTGGATTTCAGATAAGGAATATGAAAAAATAAAGAAAAGTACAAAAATGTCCTTAAAGTAATAACTAAATATTCAACTAAATATTCACCTAAGTGGAATTTTCTGTGACCTAAGGAACACATTTGATATCATTAATCATGAAATCAAGTTAAATTAAAATTTTGTTGACTAAAAATATGACAATTTATGTTAACCTGTGTGATATCAAAATGAAAGAAATCAGTATATTGAAGAAAAAAGTGGTGATCTTTATTCACAAAAAACCATAAACTTGCAAAACACTAACACATGGATGACTCCAAATCAAGCATTAATGCCTTTACATTTCCGATTTGTATAGAATTTTACGGAGGGGATTCGACTGACATTTTGTACCTATGCTGCAAGTGAGGCATCACCAGGAGGAAGGGTGAGACGAGAGGACACAGAGGGTGGCCGACCCCAAAGAGTCACCACAGTGCAGATGGCAGAGTCCCTAACATTTATGAGCTTGAAACATCCAGGCAGTGCAGTACAACGGGTATCCCTCCTACCAAGGCTCCAAAACAGTCTGGCAGGACCGTTTGGAGACTGGGACTGCTATATCAGAGCTCAGAAAACTCCTGGCAGTTTTCCACAACTGCCATCCCTGCTACTCCAGTCCTAAAACAGCCCACCAGTCCGGCTTGAAGACCAGAGACTGTCCCAACGGAGGACGAAGGTGTTTACCAGGAACATATTATCCTGCCATTCAGTGCCGAGACACCTGTCGACACTTCTACCCTGAAAGAAACCACCACATGAGAGATAAAATGATATTGGAGGTGAAATGGAGGGACAGGAAATTCGGGGGATTTATTTAACCTCCTGAGCATTCACCTGGCGACCATAGGAAATCCCTGAAAAACCCATGGGTCAGGTATGTCAGATACCAGAATTGAAGCTGGACCTCCTGAATGTGGGCTGCAAATAAAACAGCCTGAGCTATCCCACTCGCTTGATCTATATAATTGTCTTGTCCCTTAAAGCATATGGCAAGTGCTCTTCTGTTCACTATGATATTAGAGTGATTGTTTCCATTAAAAATTTAGTTGAATGTGTAATTAAGTAATTACATTAAATTATGTTTTGAACTGTGTGTCATATTGGTCTTAAACTAACAACTTATCTGCAAATACAGACAAAACAAATGGTTTTAAACTCATAACATGCTTATCAAACATCACATACTCTGATAAGAAATGCAATGAATGACAACTTTAGAACATATAGATAATGTTAAAATTTGTAGATATTCAGGTAGATCGATATGCAGATTGGAAAGTTCTTATTAATTTTATCTCACCCAAACTCATCTCTGTCTTTTATGCTGTCCATAAATTTAAGCTCTATCTACATTTCAATTAGTATAAATTACTATTTTAACAGTGTCGTGGGATATGGATTATTTTGGGACAAATCAGTATTAAGTAAATTAATAGTCTGAATGCAAAAGCAAATTCTAAGAATAATTTCCAACATCCATAGCAAATACTCATGCAACAATTTTCTAGAAGACTGATATTATCCATAAATTGCATATATTCTTAATCTCAAAATACTTTATATGTAATAGTGCTATGTTGTCAGGCTACAAGATGGGACTTCACTGAGAACCCATCTTTGCCAGACCTGATACAGGACATTGCTTGGCTAACGTGAGGCTTACACATAGCAGAAGACAGGAAATATAGTTTTCACAATCTGATTATTTAATAAAATGCAACACTCTACTTACAAATCAGTCATAGCACTTTTATCTTAAGTTTCTTGCTCAATCTTGCATCATGTGGCTGCACTACTCACATTATACATACACACTGAAAGGGAGAGATGTATCTATCGCCAAACCCATGCTAAGAGTGACCGAATCTGCCAGAAGACCATGTGGTCATACTGGTCCAAATATTCCCCCCCTCTAGGGAGTGACTGCCTATGCTGCTACCCTCTCCTACTGGCTTAAGGGGGTGGAGCTGTCATGTAGACAAAAATGTTAGCTTAACCTAGTGTGTTACCACATCTCTCCTGGTCTACTAAATCTCAACGATCTTGTCAAGCTACAAATAACACTACAATGTAATAGCAAACATGAGCATTTCAAAAATTATAGTAGAGTTCTATGCACTGTTTGCACATGTCCATTAACTGAAGCTTGACGCAAATGTTTACATGGAGCCCGGGTAATCACTCGACAGTACTTAGATGTATGAACCTTATGCACCAACAGAAAATATAACTGTGCACTACTGTGTACCAGCCTATAGATGTTGCATTGGGTAAAACACTGTTCCAAGGGAGGACTGATAAGATACCGGTCTCTTCCCACACCAAGCATGAGGGCTAATGCTGACCCTAGGAGCAACACCATAAAGTTTTGCCGTCCATCACAGGATACAGCCCTTTGCAAGTAAGGCAGCCAGCCACTGGTAGTAACCAACTGTGCAGTCCAGGAAAATGATGCCATCCGAAGTTGCAGCACAAGAGACGATGTGCAAATATGCTTGGAGGTACATAGACTCCTCCTTCCACAGCCAGGGGCTCCCGAAATGCCATCACTCCACCAGGTGCTACAAAAGTTTGTTCAGGAGTATCAGATATATTATATAACATTAAATAGATGATGCAAACTCTCAAATACATAGCAGACTGATAGAATAATGAAATTTACAATAAATGGTATAGAATTCAATATACACAACCAATTGTATTACATAACATAGGTATCTGTGCGACAAAGAACCACCTACATACCTGAAAAAAGTGTATATACGAAGCCATGTGACAACCCAAAGGTCGCCAATAAGGCATAGCTCCCCAAACTTTAATTCAGTAAAACAAAAATCAACATCCTGAACCAAACTGAGCCTAAATGTGGCCACAAAGTATAATCTATGATGCTTAAAACATAAAATAAATAAAGCTTGGAAGTCAAATTATAATATATATATTAAGTATGACAATTATTTACTGTGGTAGTCATTTGACCTGGTAGCAAACAAAATGAATACCAAAGCCAACATGGGCAACATATAGAACACAAAGAAAAGCACATGAACAGGGATCCCTTACAGATGATGAAGAAGGAAAAGAAACGCAGTAAGCACAAATCACAATGGATCCATCAAACAAATCTTATACCACTACCACCAGTAAGCTCCTAATGAGTACCATCATGTCCAGACAATCAGTGCATTTCACATTCCCATCATGCATTCTACATGGAGGAAAACAAGATAAAAAACTAGGCAGTGGTTAATCATGCCACATATATTGTACCAAATCTAAGATATGTTGAATTTGGACGGGCTTCTAGATCAGAGTGTTCTGAAATTACGCCCAACTATGGATTTTACCGGTCCAATACAAAAAAGTAACAACTTATGAAATGTAAGAGAGCAAAGCCTTAAGTTAGACAATGCATAAATCAGATAAGAAAGCTTATAACAATGCAAAATAACAGCAAAATAGCGCAATATAAACTAAAAATCAATGGGGACACAGCTGCCAAACTACTCGATATACACATCCTTACCAACTATCCTAAGGACAAAGGGAAAAGAAACACTGTTCGCACCATACCATTCGACAGGTACATTGCAGCAACGTTTCCTAGAAGGCAACTAAAGAAAATCAAGAACAAATATGTCTCAAGCAAAAGTACGCTAATGACGGCTGTAAATTGAGCTTAGTCACTACTCTCTAAGCAAACAGTACAAATAAAACATAAATACATAAAATTTGAGTACACTGTTACAATGCAAACCTGAGTATGAAAAGTAAAGAAGAGTACATTGTGATTTAATAAAATCACAAGCAACATACTAGTAAGCCCCATATATATATATATATATATATATATATATATATATATATATATATATATATATATATTGTCACACCCTACATTAGAATAGATTTAATATTTATTAGCTTTGGGGGGAATCCGTAGCGGTAGAGCTAAACTATCTCAACAAACACTAGTTACACCACGCGGTAGGGTGGACATGTTATTTTACTGATAACTAGCTTACCTGCATGGTGGTGAAAGGTGGAAGGTCCAGCGAAGGAAAACTGACAAATGCATTTTAAAAAGAGGTTTAATAATCCCAGACAACTTACATTCAATGAGGTTTGTGTTCCGGAGGGTTGCTACAAACACATCCTCTCACGCTGGTGGCGACCGGTCGTCTGCGGAAGAGGAAGCCAACCCCCTCCCCAGCGCAACCAACGAACAAAGTTAAGCCAGTCGCCAGGTCTGACAACCCATACAGGATTGCCACACCTCCCCCCGGACCACAAGCTGTTGACCCAGGGTCAACAGAACAATTAATAACAAATGAAAAGAAACTCGCTCGAGTGATGGAACAAAAAAAATTAGCATACAAACATCACAAACAGTATTATACACATAAATCTTGTCTCTTGACGTTACACATTCGTTTCTTTACTCCAGTGTCTGTCTATAACTTTAATTAAAAAGCCCTAAAAGAAAAATAAATGAAGTTCAGCACTTTTCACCACTACTGCACCAAGCAAAAAAAAGTTTCACAACCTGCCTGAACAGTACATTCCATTCCCACTGGTCTCACAAATGTAATAAAAAAAACTTGAAGCTTGCACTGCAGTCACTGATGAATAAAGACCACTGAATTGAGCACAATTGTACTTGCTCTACACTGAATAACAATATGGGGCATTAATAGTTCTTCTGCCCCCAACACAGGTACGAAGTGACAGCACTAATAGCTGCCAAAGCTCTGACGAACAGTGGTCATAAAGGGCGGACCAGAGCCCGATGACACAAGGCAGTGTGGCAGGTTTAGTACTCCCATGGTGCAAACAGTTCGGCAGGAACAGTGTGGTGCAGCAGGAACGCAGATAAATAGGGCTGGCTTGATACGTATCATCATACTACATTATTTCCAAAAATATAAGTGTACGTCAATTACAGAAGACAACTACATCATTAAAAACAAACTTCACTTCTGAACAATAATAAATAATACAAAAAATTAGGTACACCCCATCTGGGTAGCAAGATACATGATAAAACTAAGATAATTTCCATCACTCGGCAATATATAGAGCTTACAAATTTTGACAAGATAAATCAAATAATCTTCACAAAATAATCTTCACAAAAGAATACATAAAACGTAGGAATGTCACAATCAAGACTTTACAAAAACCCCTTAGGGTAGAAATAATACAATACACACAGCACAAAATAATTTGACCTTCCAAAACATTGAATAAAAATATTACAAATTTTCAAAATACCAAAACTTACAATTAGAGGGGTACCCCAAAATATTACACGTGGCCATAAATTTTTTAACAAAAACTGACGTGTACACTTAAACAAAAATGAGCTCAGTTTTTCTCTTTGTTTTACCATTATAATTTCAATCATATTTATTATGTGCGCGCACTACTTAATATCATCAGTACTACTACCTTTCAAATCAACAAAACTACTTACAATCTACTAACATCAACATTTTGCATGCCAACAAAACTACTGTCACATTACTACCCCAACGGAAAAAAAAAAAAAAAAAAATCGTTCTACAACACAATACATAGAACAAAACTGAAAGAAAAATTAAGTTCTGGGGCCTCAAAATTTCACATCCTAGATACACAAAAGAGAAAATATAGTATCATGTCTTAGCCTATTCTAAAACTTTTGTATACATTGAAGGGTACTTTTGCTTTTCAACATAAAACTTAGAATTCAATAAACCATTAAAGCATACTGGTAATCACACAACTCCAAAATATATATCACTCTTAATGCAAAACAATTTTATCAAAATGTTCAAACTATTAGCATCCTGCAATAAAGAGACAAAGTAAACATCTGTACTAGTAATGTGCTATCTCCCAAATACCTGGTAACTATGGCGAGGATGACAAACAGAACATCCCCAGGTCTCAGCTTCATAACAGTCATTCACAAACCTCTCTGTGATTCAGGTTTTCCTCATCATCTTAGCATGCACATTTCAGCACCAATGCTAAACAAAACTCAAAAATACACTTAATTACTTGCATCGATAAGCACATTTCAGCCATTTATCGAGCCTAAAACACTGGATTAACGGGCACATTACAGCAACCCCATTAACCAGATAAACTTTACCTCTACATCTTTCACATAATCACACATAATTTCATTCATCCTTCTTATCGAGGTAGCACAGCACTATTCCAGAATGTAAACTTAAAATTAATAAACAAAATTTCAATTTCCTAATCATTGTAAAATTTATCATCAAATGAGGTTATTCAACTCAAAACAGTTATTAGGGAACATATACTTTTAATATCAATTAATTGTGACTTTCAATAATAACAATTGTATGTTCAACTTTTGACATCTAATTCATCAAACATCTATCCAAGTATTGCCATTTGCCAATAATATACATCATATTCCAAAACAAAATAGCTTAGCACACTATACACTAAATCTCAAAATTCTCACTCAGAAAACAAGGGGCAATATACTTTACATACAACCTTTTTACATTTAATGTGACACAAAAGAAAAGCAAAATGCATTTACAGTCTATATGGTCCCACAGGATCAAAATATGGGAATATCCTAGAAACATGTACTGATTGTTCCTTAACTCTAGGAGCATTTGGTCGACGAACCACATAAGTAACAGGAGTAATTTGTCGAACAATTTCAAAAGGCCCAAAATATCTATGAAGCAATTTGGTACATTTTCCCTTTTTCCTAATTGGAGTAAAAATCTTAACAAGCTGACCTACTGCAAAATGAGTATCTCTATGCTTAGCATCATATCTTTCTTTCTGTTTAATCTGTTGCTGATTAATATTATGGATGGCTACTTCACGAGCTTTCTGAATCTCTTCCAAAGTTTGCCGAACAAATAAATCATTTGAAGTGGCCTGAAGTTGCACCTGATTTGGTAAGGAAGGTTCACGACCATATATCAAATAGAATGGTGAAAATTTTGTAGTTTCCTGAACAGAAGAATTGTATGAAAAAATCACATATGGCAAAACATTAGACCAATTGCACTGATTTGAATCCACAAAATGACTAAGACAATTTAGTAAAGTCTGGTTAAATCGTTCAGTAAGGCCGTTGCATGCAGGGTGGTATGAACTAGTAAAATGAGGGGAAACTGACAAAGCTTTCAAGAGTTCCTGGGTTACTTCACTCAGAAAGACACTACCACGATCAGACAGTAACATGGCAGGGGCCCCATGCCTGCAAATAATCTGATGTAAGATGAACTTAGTAACCTGGGGAATGGTAGCCAAAGAGAGAGGGGCAGCTTCAACCCACCTAGAAGCATATTCTGTAGCAACTATGATATACTTATGACCCGACGTAGAACGAGGCAAAGGGCCTAACAAATCTATTCCCCAACGTTCTCCAATAAAGTTAACTGGAATAGGCTGCAAAAGACCAGCAGGTTTTTGATTCTTAGGTGCCTTCCTAGACTGACAACTTGGACAAGTTTTCACAAAATGCTCAATATCTTTTTTCATACCTATCCAGTAGTATCTTGAATTAATCTTACTAAAAGTTTTAGAAAAACCTAAATGACCAGATAGTGGATCATCATGACATGAGGCCAAAATTTCATGCTTTAACACCTCAGGAATGACTAGTAAATGCAAGGGACCAGTAGAACTCGAATTTTTCCTGTACAAGACATCACTTTTCAAAATATAGGTAGAAGCTTGACGTTGAACCTTAGCAGGAGCAGATTCAGGATCCTTAAGGGCATTAATAATTGGAGTCAGAACTGGATCATCATTTTGTTTCTGAGCAACCTCAACCGGTGATAGCAAACAGGTAATTAGCTCATCAAGTTGTTCAATTTGATGCTCTTCAGGCTGTAACACAGGGAACCTTGACAAAACATCTGCGTCATTATGTTTCTTAGCAGATTTATAACATATATCATAATCAAATTCCTGTAACTTTAGACTCCATCGAGCCAACCGGCCTGTCAAATCCTTTAAATTGTTCAGATAACAAAGGGAGTGATGGTCTGAAATAACATGCACTTTATAGCCATACACAAAAGTCCTGAAATGTGTTAAACCAAAAACGATTGCCAAAAGCTCTAACTCTGGTACACTGTAATTTCTTTCACATTTTGACAAAGTTCTAGAAGCATATGCAATAGGTCTAAGATTATCATTTACTTTCTGTAGTAAAACACATCCTATTCCTAGACCACTAGCATCAGTGTGTAATTCTGTATAGGCTCCAGGATTATAATGAGCCAACACAGGAGCAGAAACAAGAGAGTTCTTTAACTGCTGGAATGCTGTTTGCTGATCCGGGCCCCAAATAAAACTTTGACTTTTCTTGGTCAGCTGAATCAATGGATGGGCAATGTAAGAGTAATTCTTAATAAATTTCCTGTAGAAATTGAACAAACCCAAAACTTTTCTCACGTCTCTAACATTCTTTGGGCGTGGTAGTTCTTTGATCACTGTAACTTTCTCAGAATCTGGGGAAATTCCATCTTTAGATACTTCAAAACCCAATAACTTTATCTTTTCCATAGCAAAGAAACATTTCCCAGGTTTCAGTTTAAAATTATGCATTTCCAAACGTTGAAAAACAGCTTCTAAGTTTTCTAATAATTGTTCAAAAGTTTTGGCAAAAACAACAATATGGTCCAAATATGCTAAAGCTTTCTTAAATTTCAAGTCTCCTAACAATTTCTCAGCAACAAAACTGAAAAATCTTGGTGCATTAGCAAGCCCAAAAGACAAACGTTCAAATTCATACTGCCCTTCATGAGTAACAAATGAGGTATACTTTTTACTATTCTCCTCTAAAGGAATTTGAAAGTATGCTGACAACAAATCTAAGGAAGCAAACCATTTAGCTTCTCCAAGGTAACTAAGGGGGTCATCAATAAGAGGCAAGGGAAAGGCTGAATTTACTGTAACCTTATTCAGTTGACGATAATCTACACAAAACCGCATAGAGCCATCTTTTTTCTTTACCAACACAACAGGTGATGACCAAGGTGACTGAGAATCTCTAATAATACCAGCATTTTTCATTTCCTCTACTTGTTGGGAAATAATCTCTTTCTGCTTATGAGCTACCCTATAGGGTCGTTGCTTAATAGGTTTGTCATCCTTTACCTCTATTTTAAATTCAGCTACATTAGTTGAGCCTAAATCTTGCAATGAAGTGGCAAAAACATGTTCATATTTTAACAACAGATTATGAAGATCTGACTTTTGAGCTTCAGTTAAGTTGGTATTAACATTAAATTCAAACTTTGGAGCGTTCAATGGAGTAACATCCTTAGGTGAAACTGAGTTACTTTGAACAAGTGCAACCTCATGAGCATTAGCTAATACAGTTTTAGCAAAAAGTGTTTGAGGAACAGCTGAATTATTATGTACTGGTATCACAAAGTCCTTTGAAGATTTGCAAACTACAGGTGGAATAGAAATATTCTTCTTATGCATAATACTGGTAGAAGGCTCGAACATAACCTCATTTGTAATATCAGCTGAAGGCTGCACTGCCACAAAACAAGTAGTAAGCGGTGGCAATTTAACATCTTTTACAACAGAAACTTTATTAACTATCTGTACCTCATCGTTCAATGGAATCACAGCAATATCTGTAAAGGGACCACCACATGTTGTTTCAAAAGGAATGTGTACCATTTCTCCCTCATGAGTTTGAATCTTAACTTCTGCACAAGAATAATCAATGGTAACTTTATGTGAAGTTAGAAAGTCATTACCCAAAATGAGATTATGTGCCAAGTCTTTTACCACTAACACATCTTCCTGAAAAACAAAGTCATTAATTTGAAATTTCAAATTTGTTTGATAAGGCCAATCTAATAACTTGTTACCAGCTGTTTTAAGCAAAATCTCGACAGGTTTCATTTTAGAAATGTCATTGATATGAGCTGCATTCACAATGCTAACTGCACTTCCTGTATCCAACAAAATTGGAAGTTTTGACTCCCCAATGGACCCCAAAATTTGCAAAATTTGACCTGGAAGAGAAACAACATTAGACACAGGTGAACTTACTTTGGGTACCTCTAGGTTATGTCGTTGGAGGCTGGGCCTCTCGAGTTTTTTGAACCAGATGGTGAAGTCCAGCAATTACGTGCCATATGACCACGCTTGTTGCAATTGTAACACACAATAGGTGCCTGCTGTCTCTTTTCATGATGTCTTGGAGGCTTAAGTGGAGGTGGCTGCACAGTAGATGCAGCAGCAGTGAATTGAGACTGAAGCTGTTGCATTTGGGTAGCAAGTTTAGTGACCTGTTCACTCAATGTGGAAACAACATTAATAACTGGTTCAGAGTGATTTACACTTTCAAACCGTGATAAAACAGGTGCAGATGACACAGGTGGAGAAGTGTAAGTTGCTGTTTGTGCTTGTACTAAATGTTGTCCATGTTGCACATAAAAATTAGCTTTATCAATGCTTTTAATAATTTGTAAAACCTCCTCAACTGTTTGTGGATTTAATGGGAGCAAAGCTTGCACATACTGAGGTTTCAATCCTTTCACTAAGTTTTTTACCTGCTCCATTTGTGTCATTGCAGCGTTAACTTGGTCACACAAGGATAATACATCATAAATGTAATCTAATACAGGTTCATTTTCTAATTGTACCCTCTGCCTAAGTTTAATTTCCAACAATTCATCTTGATTGGACATTTGAAAAGCTGCCAAAAACTGTTGAGTTAGAAAATGCCAATCATGCTCAGGGTGTCTATGGCAAAAAGTTCGGTACCACAGTGCTGCTGTGTCTCGCAAGTAACATGGGAAAAACTTCAACTTTTGTACATCTGACCAACCATTTGCTGTAGAAACTAAGTTAAATTTTCTCAAAAATTCTGAAGGAGATATCAGTGCTATCCTGTCAAAACAGGGTGGATCAATAAAAGGCCGAGAAACTTGCATTGTCTGAGTCTGATTAACATTAGGTGCCATGGATACTTCTAAATTACTAGGTACATGTGCACTTTGATTAGCTAAAGCAGAAGTCGAAGCTATTACATCATGTGAATCCATTGTAACTGGCACATTGGATGATTGCCGCGTTTTCTTAGGCATTTTTACTTACTTTTAAGTGACACTGGACACCAGAATAAAATAAGCAGAATTACCAACTGGAATGAACACAAAAATGAAGTGCATCCTTCACAAAAACACCAAAAAAGAAACTATTTACTTTGAATTTTACTGCCAAAACTCACACAGCGTCCCTTGAAAATCAACACGTGACCACGTGGTGTCCATTATCAATTTCCATGTAGTTATAAAAAAAATTTTAGCACAATATTATGAAATAAGTTTACTATTGAAGAAATCAAATAAAAAACACACCAAAAGTTAAAGGATTACGAGACGATGACCAGATTAGAATTTCTAACTAATTGAACACCACGCGGTCGGCCATGTTTCCTCCATCTTTCACCACCGTATACATTCGAATTTTTTTCATAAAAACCGGACTAAAGCAAGGAGAAAAAAAAAATTTGAGATCTTACCTGGCGCCTCCACCAATATGTCACACCCTACATTAGAATAGATTTAATATTTATTAGCTTTGGGGGGAATCCGTAGCGGTAGAGCTAAACTATCTCAACAAACACTAGTTACACCACGCGGTAGGGTGGACATGTTATTTTACTGATAACTAGCTTACCTGCATGGTGGTGAAAGGTGGAAGGTCCAGCGAAGGAAAACTGACAAATGCATTTTAAAAAGAGGTTTAATAATCCCAGACAACTTACATTCAATGAGGTTTGTGTTCCGGAGGGTTGCTACAAACACATCCTCTCACGCTGGTGGCGACCGGTCGTCTGCGGAAGAGGAAGCCAACCTCCTCCCCAGCGCAACCAACGAACAAAGTTAAGCCAGTCGCCAGGTCTGACAACCCATACAGGGTTGCCACAATATATATATATATTGGACACTGAAAGAATATTTAGAGGCAATAATGCCCAGAAGGATCATGATAAGGGAAGATATGAGACACATGTATGGATTGAAGTTTGGCTCTAGGTGCATTTGGTCGACGAACAGCATAAGTCACTGGGGTAGCCTGTTTAACAATCTCGAACGAAGTTAGATGAATCAAAATAAACAAGATACAGTAGCAGAGTGCCAGTGAGGTATAATAAGCGAAGTTCAAATTTCAAAATATCAGGGCCTAAATCAAGTTGAGACGTGCTCAAAATTCATCAGGATAGAAAGAAACATTCAGTTTCTGCACTGTTCATCAACTTCTTCACAGTGAATTCCGCTGTAAGGAAAGAACACATTTATGCAATTGCTGCAAAACACTAACCAAACTAAAATATCTTAAAAAAACAACTCTAAGCACTGTGGAGTGTACATATCTGCTACTCCGACACATCATATTTGTTCCATTCAACAAGCACATAACAGCTATCTTGTAAAACTTCACATAACCACTACTCAAAACTTTTATCTACTTCGCCACTTCAAGCAAAATAGCACACACACACACACACACACACACACACACACACACACACACACACACACACACACCACACACACACACACAAACATACACACACCAAAACACCTAATTCAGGGCACATTGCAGCCATCACCAGGACAACTCACACACATTTGCAACAGTCTGGAAAGAGAGTGAGCAAACAGCAGCAGCATGACTGAAAGAAAAGTCTAGTGAAGCAAAGCACAAACAATGTCACACTTAAAACTAAATTTTGTTCGCAAATTTACAACATCTTTATGAAAACAGAGTAATATATTGTAACGCGAGCGCTGGAACACCCTGTGAAGCAGCTGAGAGCGGGAGACAGGGAAGTTTCGGTTAGCCACGCCCTCGCCTTGTTTGTCCTATAGTGGTGACAGGCTGTGGTCAGGGGAAAAACATGACTGTGTCGTCTGTTTCTCTACACCTGTTTCTCGAAATTACGGAATCTGGAACATTCCCCTGGTCACTAGAAACCGGCGATATTCCTATATAAAGAGGGTTACAGACGGACAGAGTAGAGTTGGTTTTGTCAGTTAGTGAGTGAGGAGACAGTCAGTTCTTGGTGTAAGAGTTAGTCAGTGACGTGTTAATGTACGAGAAGATTGTGCAACGGAAGACGTACCGGAGCTTACGTAACCGCGAGGCCAAGTGAAATTGTACGGACGAACTGGTGAATCGTAATTGTGTGCAGCAAGTAATTCTGTGTAATTGGCAAGAGTTTAACTGTAAGTCGGTGGAAATAAAGAACATTGTTGAGTGGTGTAATTGGACTTTTTATTTCACGAACCCACAAAGTCACAATATGTATGACATGCCTGAAAATTAATCCAATGTTATCAATTAGTGGCGGGGAAGGGACAAAAAGAATTAGCACTGCCTAAAAGTAAAAACTGTAGCAAACATTAATAACCATATTATACCCTCACTGCAGACAGAATTATTAATTAATCAAAACACTTAGCATTTTACTAGAGCCTAAAACCATTTCCTAAATTTTCTTCTGTTTTTTTATGCAATGCCCAGTGTTCATTGAAATGTATAAGGTTAAAATTTTTCCATATAGTAATATTCCCAAAGTTATAAACTTTCAAATTGATAAGGGAGGAAAATGTAACATTACAAACCCTAACGTTCATAAATGATGCAGCACAAATAAGCCTCTGAAAAAACCCAACCCCTTGCAAAAGGAAACAGTAAAGGAAACTGATAATTACAACTCACCTTAAACTAGAACACACATTCCATGAAGTTTTTCACAATTGCGACACACATGTGGTAATAAACCCAACCAAGGGTTATGAAACTAGCTGCACACGGCATGGTAAGAAAACACTTACCATATAAAACTTCATATAAAAAGGAATTAAAACCTTTACTTATGCTATAAAACAGTCAATTTGATGCTAAAAGTACTTACCGATTACTCACATTCTTCTATCAACTGCAAATATTCTGTTCTGCAAATCAACAGCCAGAAAACTGTTTTTCTTTCCTTCACTTTAAACCACAACAAAAATATAAAATATGACCACATGAACACTTTAAGAAACTCCATAGCTACTAACCTGATACAAATGTCACAACATGAACTTACATCAAACTGAGTAAATCTGAATTAGTGTATTAATGCGTCTTCACGTGGCACACTTAGCCTCTGCTAGGATCGAGCAAGTTACAATACACAAAACCAAAGTTACGCCTCCCTGTTTAAGTGCTTCAAGCTTTAAAAAAAAATTTATATATATGCATATACATACATGTGTGTGGGCGTGTGATTCAAATAAAACCTATAACAGACAGCGACTAACAATGGTGTGAAAACTGAAACGAAGAAGGGAAACAGACAAAAGCAGCTGGAAAAACAAACCCTCTCTAGAACAAAGAAATGTTACTAGAATTTAAAAAAGAAAACAACCTATAAAGATCAGACAAACCAAAAAATTTACTACAATCTAGAAATTAAAATCATACCTGATTAGATAATAAATCAGGCGGGACTACAACAGAAACACTATACAACAAAATGTTCCACACAAGCATCATGATGGCACCAAAAGTAAAACTAACAGAAACAGCCACACTATGAAAATAGAATTCCTTTTTGTGAAAATAGGAAAACTACCACGAATAGGGGATTGATTCGCCTCCACTATGTGTCAGCTATAAGATGGGACTTCGCTGAGAACCCACCTTTGCCAGACCTGATACAGGACATTGCTTGGCTAACAAGAGGCTTAGACATAGCAAAAGACAAGAAATATATATTTTTCACAACCTGACTGTTTAATAAAATGCAACACTCTACTTACAAATCAGTCACTTACATCTTAAGTTTTTTGCTCAATCTTGCATCACGTGGCTGCACTATTCACATTATACACACACACTGAATTGGAGAGATGTATCCATCGCCAAACCCATGCTAAGAGTGACCGAATCAGCCAGAAGACTGCGTCGTCATACCGGTCCAAATCATCACCCCTCTAGGGAGCAATTGCCTATGCTATTAACCTCCCCTCCTGGCTTGGGAGGGTGGATCTGTCGCGCAGACAAAACTGTTAGCTTAACCTAGTGGGTTTCCACAGTGTTTTTGACAAACAATAAAATTCTTGAGATAGACACTTGACAAACTCTAATATTTAATACACTCCTGTGCAAAACTTGATTGCTTGGAGAAAAGTATATGTTACAGAATCACAAGAATGTTTAATGCTCTCCCTAAGCATCTTAAGGGAAAGGTTGAAGCTTTGATCATTTTAAAATTTCCGTTAAAGATGCCCTATATTTAAAATCATTTTATTCTGTAAATGACTATCCGAATAACATCTGAATCTGAATATTCTAGTTGACACTCTGTAAGTAATGTGTAGCTGTTTTAGTTGCAAATCATTGCCAAATACATCTGATGCCTGCTAGAAAGCTAATGAAATACACATATGCAGTGCTGTAGTTGAAAAAAATGTTTTGGCAGTACTCACTAAACTGAAAGAAAAAAAGTTTAGGTAGTTCTCACCAAACTTCAAAAAAGGTTTTGATGGTCCCCACCAAAGTATTGCTTCACGAATTTAGACAGTATGCTTACAACATGGTCAAATTTTAGGTGGTATAGCGTACCGGCCGGTACCAGCCCAATTACAGCAATTACTTATATGTTGAAGAACTCTTAATAGGTGCTCAATTTGCAAATCCATAATAAAAATTATGAAATGCACCAGCTTATAAGTTTGGTCCAAGTTCAAAAATAAAGTTCAGATTTTACAATTCATTCCCAAATTACATCATGCAGATCATTCTAGTCTTCTAAATGTACTACATTTCCTTGAAATGTTTTAACTGTTGCAGGCCTTTATGACTATGAGCCATCAGAATTACAAGATGTTCCCAAGCTCATGATTTGTCTTTCCGGTCAATTTGGAGAGCAGCCAAATGAGAGTTACAGGGATCTTAAGTTGCTCCTTGCAAGTAAAGGTAAACTATATTATACATATAGTAGGAATAATAGCAACAATGGAAATAATGTTTAATAACTGCTAATGGCCCTGGCAAATTACAATTACATTATGTTTGCATCATAGGAGTGCTTAAATTTTGCTATTTGACTTGCTGTAAATTTAATTAAAGTTCACAAATCCCAAATAAGAGTCAATCCTGGGAACTGCCGTGAGAACAGGAGTTAGAGCAACAGGATAGTTGAACTTTTTTATGTTTGTATTCAAACATGAAGCTAAACATTTAATGGTGTAAAGAGCATGTTAATTGTATTAAAATAAGGTAAATGAGACCACTTTTCATACATTTCTCTCCATATACACCTATTCAAAGCATATAGGTTGACTCATTTGCCTAATTTTAATAACAATGGCACTCCACTTTCTGAAATACTTCGTTTTATTCTATAGCATGTTATTTGTTTTGGATTAGTATTTAGTATTACAGTTTACATTATACATGTTTGCTAAGCAACCATTGTAAATGTTATAGAACTAATTTCAGAAAACTTGTTAAGTTCTGGTAACATGGCAAACTATTCTGATTTCTTTCTCTATTTGTGGACTATAAAGAGCACCACTATTAAGAACCAAAGTATGTTGGTTTTGGAGTAATATATCACGTACAGTTGCTATATTGAATAAGTAAAACTTTAAGCTTTAAGTTTTTAAATTGCGAATTACAGAAAAACATATAAAGAAGCATTTTTGAGGTAGTTCTTTACTGCTGTAATATATTGTCTTCTAATTAGTGCTGTGGATAGGTACATTGGCATACAGTTTTCCTTCCTTACTGAATAAAAAAGTAGTGAACTAAGGTTGTCAAGAGATGGGAAACGAATAGAGCTGAGGAGTAAGAAAATAATGCTAAATTTAGAAGTAGGACTGGATATCAATAGGAAAGTAGTGTCTGAGGGGATTAGGGTTCTGTAACTATGAAGGTCTAAACAATAAAATATGAATGGGAAAATTCAAACAACTGTTGGAAAACAAAAATTATTTGGCAGGTGTAGAAAGTTAGCTAAGGGAAGAAAATGTAGAGGAAAATGTCTTTATAGATACTGCAGTTCCCCTCAGGGGCCCATTATGGGTACAGGCAGTGGCAACTCCAAGGTACCTGAGCCACCCAAAGTTTGGGGTATAGCCAGACCTCCCTGTCACCTGGGGATATAAATAGGGAGACTTGGTCCTCCAGGTTGGGGTTGAAGCATTGGGCTGACAACCCCACATTCATAAAAACATAAGCTGTTATGAAATCTTTTAGAAGATTTAGCCGGATGGACACACCTTAGACGACAAGGCAAACAGAAAAAGACCTTGAAATTGAATCATGGAATGCTTTATCACTCTATCAGGCTGGTGTGCTGCAAAGACTGGTGGATCAGCTCAATGCCTATAGAATGGATATCACAGCTATACAAGAGATGAGATAGGTTAGGAGTGGAGTAATGGAAAGGAAAGTCATATAATATTCTTTAGTGGTAAGAAGAATGAGCACACTTTTGCAACAGGTTTTATAATACATAAATGAAACAAACATCTTATAAGAGACTTTCACCCTAAATCACACAGACTGTGTAGACTGAGACTAAAATCAAAATTAACAAATTATAGCCTTAATTGAACACATGTCCCTAAAGAAGAAATGGGCGAGGAAGAAAAGCTGCATTTTATGATGAGCTGGATGAAATTTACAGTAAATGCCCAAAACACAACTGTAAGATAATTCTGGGAGAAATGAATGCCAAGATAGGCAAAGAAAAGAAAAATATATATACCTACAAGTTATTGGGAAATATAGTTTACAATCAAAATCAAATGATAATGGGATGCGGTTAATAAACTATGCAACTGTGAGAAATATGGTAAATGGAAGTACATTGTTTCCACATAAAGACATACATGAAATAACATGAAGAGCATCTGATGGAAGTACATTTAATCAAATTGATCACCTGTTTATAGATGTAAGGTACTATCCTAACCTAATGGGTGTTAGGAGGTATAAAGGGGCAAATATAGATTCAGATCATCATATGATAATAATAAGGATTAGAAGCAGGATTTCCAATATAAGAAAAGCAATTGGATTACAGAGGAGGAAATTCAACTGTGTAAAGCTGAAGGATCAAGAAACAGCTACTAGATATATTAATACAATGAATGAGACACTTACACACCTGCATGACAGTGAGTGTGTCAGCGAGGCAAGGGAAGATCTTAGTAAAATCATAATAGATGCTGCTAAAGAAGCACTGGGAAGAAGGGATAAATTTTAGGATAAAGATTGGTTTGATGACAAGTTTAAACAGGTGATGGAAATGAAGAATACAGCAGATCATAGGATGCATCAGAGCGGTCATACTAGAGGATCAATGGAAGCATACGGGGAGAAAAGATGATCAGAGGAAATATTACCTAAGAAGAAGAAAAGTGAATTCAGAAGGAATGAGCCTAAGGAGATGGAAAATTTAAGGAGCATAAATGACACTAAAGCTTTCTATAGGAAATTAAAACACATCAGAAAGGAATTTCTGCCACGAACCACTTTATATAGGAATAAGGATGGTATAATTGTAGATGATTGTTCCAAAATACTTGAAAGACGGAGATAATATTTTAGTTAACTCCTGAATATGGACGAAGTACAATCATAGAATAAAATTGGAATAGCTGAAATGGATAGTAGGAAAAATAATGAATCAGAGGAGAGATTGTCAGAGTGGTGGATTTACAGTTAGCAATAGATAAACTTCAGAATAATAGGCACCTGGTGGAGATCTTATACATGCTGAGCTATTAAAAATGCTGGGAAAGAGTTTATGAAACATTTATATCAACTGATGATTAAACATATGGAGGAAGGAAGTAATACCTGAAGAATGGGAAATGAGTGTGATATACCGAATTCAAAAAGAGGGGGATACAATGATATGTTCAAGCTATAGCGGAATTTATCTGTTATATGTTGTGTATAAGATATTTTCCAATATACTGTTTGCAAAATTGAGTCCATATGTTCAAAACATTATAGGAGATAATCAGTGTGGCTTTATATAAGGAAGATCCACGACCAACCAGGTCTTTGTGGTGCACCAAATATTTGAGAAATGCATCAAATTTGGAATTGACCTACATTGCCTGTTTATTGACTTCCAGGCAGCTTCTGGCAGCATAAAGAGGAAAAACTTTATATATAGCAATGAAGGAAACACAGGTTCCAGAAAAACTGATTAACTTAATAAATGCAATGAGAGCTAAAGCACAGGGCCAATTAAAGGTACAAAATATGTTGTCAGATTCAATAATATATGAGAATAGAGTAAGACAAGGAGATGTCTTGGCATGCCTGCTATTTAATATTATGTTAGGGACTGCAGGTGGAGAGTCTGGAATTGACATTAGG
Organism: Mantis religiosa; assembly: GCA_030765055.1. Taxonomy (NCBI): domain Eukaryota; kingdom Metazoa; phylum Arthropoda; class Insecta; order Mantodea; family Mantidae; genus Mantis; species Mantis religiosa. Next base: position 308,401,048 of record CM060948.1, on the reverse strand, counting down.
GGAACAATTTTCTATAAGTCAATACAGATCTTGGCATATGCGGATGATAAAATAATTATTGGAAGATCACAAAGCAATGAAAGAAGCATTCATAGACCTGGAAAAGGCAGCAAGGAAGGTGATCTAAAAACTTATGAGAAGAAAACAATGTAGATCTGACGTTACAGAAATTGGATTGTATAAATGTAAGACAGTTGGGAGTTTTATCTATCTTGGAACAGAGATCAGTGATGAGAATAACACCAGTGTTGAAATTCGAAGAAGAATATTTATAACTAATAAAAGCCTCTGTGGAATAAGAAGACATCTTACATTGAAACTAATATCTCAAAATACTAAAATTTTAATGTATAAAGTCCTATTAAGACCAGTCCTGACAAAAGTGAATTAAAGAGCCTATGGCATATTTCAGAGGAAGGTATTTTGTCTCATATTTGGCCCTAAAGAGAAGCAGCATAAATGGAAATAGCGATTCAATTTTGAATTGCATTAATTATTTGATGAGGATGATCTTGTAACAGCTATTAATATCAAGAGACTGCATTGGATCGGGCATGTTCTCTGTGCGAAATATCGGACAGTCAAGAAAATTTTTAATGCAACCCCAGATGGCACAAGGAAAGCAGACAGACCAAAGCTGAGATGGGAGGAGGATGTGAGTAGAGATATAAAAATTCTGGGAATAAGGAATTGGAGAATTGTGGCTTTGTTGAGGGAAGAATGGCGAAAGCTTGTACAGAAGGCTAGGGCCCATTTAGGGTTGTCATGGCAGTGATGATGATGATGATGATGATGATGATGATGATGATGATGATGATGATGATGATGATGATGATGATGATGATGATGATGATGATGATGATGATGATGATGATGATGATGATGATGATGATGATGATGATGATGATGATGATGATGATGATGATGATGATGATGATGATGATGATGATGATGATGATGATGATGATGATGATGATGATGATGATGATGATGATGATGATGATGATGATGATGATGATGATGATGATGATGATGATGATGATGATGATGATGATGATGACATATTGTAACTAAAGGGGAAAATTTGGCAAGGAAGGGTAGAGCATACGGTGGTGTAGGTTTCTTTATTCGGAAATTCCTTGGGAAAGTAATAACAGATACATGGTCTAGAATGAGAAATGATTTTGGGTAATAATTGGGAATAAACAGATTGAGGACAATATTATATGTTTAGATGTAGTACCCACCATTAACCCTGCAGTATCATAACCAAGACATAATGTAATATTTATAGAATGATATAGAAAGTTTAATAGAGAAATACCCAAGTTTAGAGATTATAATAATGAGGAATTGTACTGTTAGAATAGGTGGGGTGATACAAATGGGGACAGCGATACATTATTTGGAGAAAAATAATAACAAAACCTGATCTAGTCAAATATAGTAGACAAAAGTGTATATACAAAGCTAATGAAATTTAATTGAGTACTGTGAAGTAAATACTTCAAAGATTTTAAATGGCAAGTATGGCGAAAATGTAGAAGGATATTTTACTTTTGTTAATTAAAAGGGCTGGTGTTATAGATTATGTATTTAATGTCTGTAAGTATAGGATATTTATTAAATAATTTTAGGATATTAAATTCTATATAGAACAGTAATGACTTCTCACTGGTAGTGGATATAAATGAGATAGAGGGAAATGCAGGGGGAAGTGAAAATTATACCATAGGGTATGGGTCTTTCAATGGCAGGAAGAACTGAAAAATCAGTTTGCATCACTTTTAGAATCTAAACATTGAGAAGTATGCCAACAATAAATAAGATTTATTTTAGCAAACCAATAAGTAGAGTATGATAAATTACAATAAGTGTATTAACGCAGAGGGAAGGGGAGGAAGTAAGAATGGGGAAGGATGGTATGATAGTGAATCCAAAATAGTCAATGGAGGGGTCAAACAATACGAATAAAATGGACTGAGGTAGGAGATAAATATAATAAAGCAAGAATAAAGTGGTAGACGATTCTATAATGGGTAGCTAGAAAATAAGAAACATAGATAAGTAAAACAAATAAGTTTACGCTGGTTAGAATTGTAAATGTTAATAATGCTACCAAACTATGGAAAATGCTAAAATCAACCTATAGCAAGTGTTCTATTAAACAGGAAGATAAATCAAAAGGATCGATGGGGTATTTTGAAACGTTAATTAGGGAGAGTGCTGGTCTTAATGCTAAGCTAAGAGTGGACAGTGGATTGAGTGTCATAGAAATATTGGATACAGAAGTAGAAGATCAAGAGGTTCCCAAACAGGTCAAACTGTTAAATAAACAAAGCCTCAGGACTAGATGGAATCCCACCAAAATTTATAAAGGGGTGATGCAGTATTGTTAACATAATTAAGCCACTAATTATTATGTTTAATTCACTTAATGATAGGTGATGTATATACCAAAGCAAACAAAGAGGAAAAAAATATCACCCAATTTAACAAGTTAAGTTGAGACCAGACAATCCCCAAAATTACAGGTGTATTACACTATTATCACATGTGGGAAAAATATTTATAGGAATTTTATCTCATAGATTATAGAAATGGATATAGAAGTAATAGTATTTTAACTGGATCTAAAATGAGTTTTACAGGGAGGAGAACAACTGTGGATAATTTATTCGTAATTGGAACTTCAGTGAACAAATTATAAATGAAAAAAGAGAAACTGTAGATGACATTCATAGACCTTGAGAAAGTGTTCAACAGAGTAGACCTGAATTTGCTATGTTATAAACCTTTGAGCAAGCATGTATGCTGTCATATGAAGAACATCCTTAAAGCCTTATTCAAGGATAACACTTCTTGCTTGAGAGTAGATGACTTATGGGTCACAGAGCAATTAACTCATGAGAAGGGAGGAGGGCAAGGGAATAAACTGTCCACTGTTACTTTATTTGTTTATTGACGATATTCTAACTGAAATAGGTAAGAGTAGCAATTTTTATCAGCAATTTTTATCAGCAATAATTTATATGAAAATTTCAGGTAATATTTTGCAGATGATTTAGTAGTACGATCCACTCCAAAGTTTGGCTTAAGACATTCCCTGCAACAAATTGGTAATTACAGTAGTGAATGGAATTTGAAGACAAACTAAGATAAGCCTGAAATATTAGTACTTAGAAAGGTGGCAAATTTAAGTAAATTTGAAATGTTTAAGAAACGAAACCAGGAATACAAAGTGGCTAGATATTGTATATTTAGGAGGTTAAAATGGATGTCAGTGGAACGTTGGGGAATCAGAAGAATAGGGGTTTTGTAAAACAGATAAGGAACATTGGCAGCACTTAGAAGGTGTAAACACAGAATACTAGATATTAATTTGAAGTGTTAGAAAAAAATACATGGCAGTGAAAGAAACAGTTTTATATGGGAGTGAAGTTTGCATCTGGAGGGGGGATGGGAGGTTATGGATACATGTAGAGAAATTTTCAGACAAACAGATGCTGCAACATAAGAATTTTCTCAAATGGATATGAGTAAAGTATGAAGGAAAGCTATGATCATGCCGAAAGGACTTAATTTTTGGTTTGAGTGTTTTCAATTTGGATGAAAACAGTCTGCTAAGACAATGCTTAGGAAGGACGAGAAAAGAGCTTAAAAGGTAATGGGTGTTGCTGTAGTATAACCTAGAAAGCAATGGTCATGGAGAAATTTGGAGAATTAAGGTAAACAGTGTAAAGGGTTTTTGGAAAAGCATTAGGAGGAGATTTATGGACATGGAAATACAAACGTTTGCTGATACGGTTAGAAGAAGATAATTAGAATCGTATATTACAATAATAGGTGTATATTGACAAACTAGATAATGAAAAAAGAGAGCATTTAGCATGGGTCAGCGGGGCTGAATGGAGACTGGAAGGGATGAGAAAAGATTTTCTGCAATAGTGATGTCCAATATCAGGAGAGTAGAAAATACAGAGCCCATAATGTTTGAGTTTAAACAAACAGAGTCATAGAAAAAGGGATAGATATCTGAGAAACTACCTAAAATGTATCGAAAAATTACACTAATTAAAATAGTTAAACCTAAATGAAAGATGGTGAGTTTTTAAATAAGGTAAAAGGGCAATGGAATTCTCATTTAAAAAGCGAAGTAAATAGGTATAATTTTTACAGACATTAATGTGTAGCTAGTAAATGTTACCATACTGAATATGGTAAGCTAATAGCCTGGTCTGAACACATAACCATATGCCTTGTATTTTTTCTGTAGGAAGCTTAAAACAAATAAATAAATGAGTGAATAAATAAATAAATAACTCAATGAATGAATAAATAAATAGCTAAATTGTAGAAACGATTATCATGTACGTAATTGATATGCAAATATATACCTTTTGCTAGTATATAGCAATGTCCTATTTTTGTATGACCAAGTATGACCAAGCCTAGGATAAGAAATTTTTTACTTTCAATAAGAGCATCTGTACTTGGATTTTATTATGGCAGAGTGAAGTTGATTATTGGTCATGTTACTCATTCACTTTTGTTATGATTACCAAGGTAGAACAAGAGCCAAAGGATGTTCAACAGAGGTCACCATTCCAGATATCAGAGCTGTACAGAAGAGGAAGCTGAACCAGCAAATATGGACCACGAGATGCGAACAACATTTACGGCCTGTGACATACACTTGTTAGAGAGTGTATCTGCACCCAGCATGTCCTTGCAGGTTCGCAAAACTGAAACGGACATTGCTAAAAGGCAGAAATTTTATGAATAGTGCACCAGGATTTTGAAATTGCACTTTCCTTTAATTTAATCTGCCAGTTTTTGAAAGGCAGTTCATTAAGGACAGTGAAGCCTTAAATTTTAAAAGCAACTTGTATGCATTGCGAAAGGAAAAGAATGTGTTGTTACTCCACAGAATATAAATAGTTGCTGCACTTTGCAGAGTATAAAACTCAAAGCTTGTTGTTGCAAGGCAATTATATGGATGTAATATTTTGCCTTATTTGAAAGTCTACAATAATAATGGGTTTTACATATTTATAAAATAATACAAACTTGTATATAATGGAACAATAAGCAAACTGGGTATCCTTTACTGTGATTTCTAAAAGCAACTTGTATGCATTGCAAAAAGAAAACAATGTGTTGCTACTCTACAGAATATAAATAGTTGCTGCACTTTCTAGAGTATAATACTCAAAGCTTGTTGTTGCCACTCAATTATATGGATGTAATATTTTGCCTTATTTGAATATCTACAATGATAATGGGTTTTACATATTTATAAATTAAAACAAACTTGAATATAATGGAACAATGAGGAAACTCAGTTACCTTTATGTAATTATACAGATGCATAAATTGAAGTGTCTGAATGCCAAAATATAAATATCCTTATGCAAAGACGTTTTGATTTATTTTCTTTGTACATATAGGTATTATAAACAGGTTCATAAGCAGGGCATGTTACACAGTTGGATTTTGGAGAGAAGACAATACTGATAACTTTAGAAATTTGAAGTGTTTCACTCACATGACTATATCTGCTCTTATACAAATTATTCTTACAAACGTATACAAGCTCCACTATGTACTTTGTGTTAACAAGTGTATGCCAAATTGGAAAATTCACTCTAACAACCAGAAATATCTGGGAAATGGTTTAGTGTACAGATATTGTATGAGCATTTGTCGTAAATGATACTTAAACTTGTTTAGTTTTGCAACATTTTATCTATCCCTTTGGTTTACCAGTTATGTAGAAGCCATTCGGAATATATAGAACTTTTGAGGGAATTCCCAGAAAGGTCAACATATCCATTCCATTTAACATGACAATATCTGAAATAAATGGTATCTTAATCCAGTTCACTGGAAACATTTTTGGAAAAATCAAAATTTTCTGTAAATGTACTCTAATGTTATTCTGAGCTTTTAGAAAAGCTCTGTGTACCCAACCTTGGAAGATGCAAAACATAAATTCCAAGTGTAACAGCTAACCTTTCGTTTTGATTTTATGTTGTTGACAGACAGAGAGACAGACAGTCAGTCAACGTTTTTCTAAAACCCTGATGTGTTGAACTTAATTTTGTCAAACTATTCTTAGAAATGTGCATTCCTCCATATACTGCATGTTAATTGGGCTAACATTATAGGCCTGTGAAAGCTAGAATCAGTGCTGAAAATTGTAATGCCTCATCCGCGATGTGAACTGTGATAAATGAAGGTCATTAAAGATAGAAATTTACTTTTTTTTAGAGGTCTTAGGTTTCAAATGTGTAAGCTTTGCATTATTTTTCTATGAAACTGCAATATATCTAAAAATATGATACTCTTGATGCAGGTCTTATCAAGTGCTCATTGGTAATTAAATTTGTACAGTGAAGTGTTTTTCCCACATATATCATGTAAGTGTTAAAATGTTGTAAAAGTAGAATCAAATAAAAAATTCAATGAAAACTTGCTTTTTGAAACAATCTCTAGGCAAAGGTTTACTGTGGTGAAACACTAATATTTTAAATGAAACCAGCAAGAATACCAAACATGTAAGTTAAAGGAGAATAATTACGACTTTTTAACAATACGTGTTATAAAAAAATTATTTTAATGCACTTTTTAGACAGATTGTGATCATTGTTTGTAAGAGTACTGTATAGAAAGTATTTAATGTCTTTAAATATTTATTATTGCATAGCAATTAGTATATAAAAATATAGGTTATGAACATATTCATTCTATATAACTGAAAAATGGCACAGAAGCCAAAGAAAAATTACACAACATAACTTTGTATTGTCCAGTGAGACAGAAGACAGTGGGCTGAGTCGAGTGCTTTGTGGCCAGCATGTTCATTCATTTGTCACTACCTATGTTGTGAGGACAACCCTTTTACCTCTCTGGTAATATGAATGTGCAATGTGGTTTAAAGGCATAGCAGTCTTAAGTGCGGATGATGCTCCCGTTAAGGCAGCAGCTCTGACACCTAAATTAAAAGTTACTTGCTTTCATCCATTTTATACAAAATACAGACCAATTTCAGCTTTATTTAAGTTGTCAGAGACAAATTCTAATTATAAAAACTCCTATACAACTGAAATATTATGACACCAACAAGTCTATCTTGGAATTCACTTGATTATATAGTTTTTCCCTTCCTGATTTGAGTAATTCTCTGATTTCTTGACAGTCTGAAAATATTCTGCTTTAAAATATATATGTTTACATTTTGTAGGTGTCAGTCAATTAGCATTAGTTTTTTATTATAATTATCATGTCTTAAACATAAAGGAGATGTATAATACCGAATACGATAAAAAGTTAAAATTTTACTTGAAATATAATGCAGTAGAACCATGCTAATCCGAAATTTTCGATATACTGAACAAAATTGGGGATGGAAGAAACAAATAAAATTCAAACAAAATGCTTGTTTGTAATGTAAGGAAAGGATCATTTTTTTAGAACTGAGCAACTAATTATAGAAACATCTTATGGAAATGAAACGTTTATTGCACTGGTAACGTATTCTGCATCACATGTTTATGTAGCAGTAATTTTCACTTAGAGATTCTTGCAAAATCGGTAATCCCCTGAACCTGATTGTTGATGCGATGTTGCGCCAACGTCTAATAAACATCGCATTGGTCGGTTTGGCTAATGTCAATTCAAGGGCATCTACAGCGTTAGAGTATGACAGAATATCTTTAGAAATGCCTTCTACTTCACAGTTTTAGGCTTCAGAGTTGTTATCAGGTAGATTCTGGCCCATAGAAACAATGACCTCATCAGTAATTTCTTGATGAAAATGAAAATCCACTTTTACTACTTGTGGCATTTCAGACGGTGGCACTGATGCTATATGAGATGAAGACGGAGCATCGGTGGAATGAGCTGATAGGGGAAAAACCGGAGATTCAGGACTAAAGCCGCTCCAGAGCCATATTGTCCACCACAAATCTCAAAATTTTCGGTCACCTGGGATCGAACACGGGCCATCTTGGTGAGAGCCGAGCGATCTAAGCACTCGGCAACGGTGCGGCCAGTTTATTGATCACTATTATCATCGAGCGATATCCATTGTCGAAGACAACTTTCTACTGCATCTTCGCACCCTGGGATTTGTTGAACTAGCTGAAGGATATCTTATGGTTTGATGCCAGAAATGATGAGATATTTCCGAACATAAGACTTAGCCACAGTTTCTTCCATGATGTTTGTACTAAATGTTTATTCGAATTGTCCGAAGCTTCATCTAGCCTGTAGATGACGTCCTTTATTGTTATCGTTTTCATTTTTTTTTCTAAAATAGAACAGCACTCTCTTTGAATTAGGGAATATAAAAGCTTCTTTCTGTAATTTAACTTTAGGTATCGCAACACAGTATGATCCACTGGTTACATTTAGTGGCAGAAAAGCTTTGACATCTCCATTGTATACCTGAATTTTGTAAGAATGAGATGGAGCATTGTCAATCAAAAGCAGGATTCGCGGTGGCACCCATTTTCTCTATTGAATCTTCTTACAAAGGGAACAAATTGTTTCTCGAACCACTCACTGAACACAACAACGGTCATGCAAGCTTCACTTCAATTTTTGTAGTAAACAGCGAGAGAGTTAATTTGTTTTTTAATTTAAGTGCTCCATAGTTAAATCATATCGGAGGATGAATGAAATGGGTGAAACGATGCTCAAATGAACACAGGGCCCATAGAGCTTAGAGGTGCAACACAATCGTCTTTCAGGATAAGGAAAAATCCCGGAAAAGAACTTATCCAGATGACTTACCCTGAACAAGAATTGAACTTGGGACCTCTTGAACGTGAGGCAGGCACGCTACTGAGGCAGGCAGAGAGATAGAGAGAGCGTTCATATTCGTGTGTTTTAGGGTCCTTGGTTTGACAGACTTTCTATTTACCATGAGCGGTAATTTGTTGCTGTGGTGTTATTACAGGCGAAACCAGTAACTCGTACCTACCTTTCTCGCTGACAAATTCGGCCAGAATAGGTGTATCACTTATTTCCTTGAGCTACGTTTGTTTAATACTCAAACCTTTGTTACCGTGACACTGTTTCTTTAATAAGGTGGCTCATGCGCAAAATCGTAGCACTGTCATTTTATTTAATATGGAAATATCATTGGTCAATTTTAATTTCAGTACTGTATGAATACTTATTGTCATGACTGTAGTTTTCTTGATGCTTTTAAATATGTCAAGGTAATCCCATTATACAAAAGGTAGTAAATCTAACTTAGAAAACTATAGACCTACCATCTCAAAGTTTCAACATTTTAATGCACAAGTAAATAACACAATGCTTTGAACATAATAAATTACTCATAAACCAATATGGATTCCGACATTCCCATAGTACCGTAGAAGCAACTATTAAATTTATTGAAAAACGGTATGAAGCACTTGAGAAGGATATGATTTCCCATTATCATTTTAATGAATTTACGAAAGCATTTGATAGCTTTTCTCATAATATACTACATAAGTTATTATGGTCTCAATTCAACTATTATTGTGTTCTTTAGGTCGTATTTAGTAGATATGCATCAATCTTATTCTTTGAGTGATCAAAAATTCCATTTTCAACCCATTTAACATGGTGTCCCAAAAGGCTCTATATTTGTACCTGTTTTATTATCTATCTATCTATCTATCTATATATATATATATATATATATATATATATATATATATATATATATATATATATAATCACTCTGCATCCACCCACGACGAACGTATTCAGACTTATATGTTTACTGATGATGAGGTCCTTGGATTAACATGCAAAAATGATATGACTATGAAAGCCAAACTGGATTAACTTTCTCTAAATATTCATTCTTATTGCCAAACAAATAAGTTAACATCAATGACAATATAACAGTAGATGTTGTGTTTTCGTTTAATCGAATACTAAATAATTACGCTACCAAAAAAGTTCCTTGTAAGGCGCATTCATCTTGAAGGAGGGCTTCGAAGGAATGCTCATATCGATTTCTTGGCTAATAAATTAAACAGTGGAATATTTAAAATAAGAATTCTTAAAAGTATATTACCAACAAGTCTTCTTCGCGTTCAAGAGGCCCCAGTTCGACTCTTGATTAGGGTAAATTATCTGGATAAAGTTTTTCCGGGATTTCCCCTTATCCTGAGAAACGAATGTCGGGTAGCTCTAAGCTCGATGGCCCCAGATTCATTTTAGTATCATTTCACCCATTTCATTCATCGTCCAATATGACTTATCGTTGGAGGATGTAAACGACAAAAAATGCCTCTATTTATTCTTATCTGTGCAATCCGTAGTCTATACTGTAATATGAAAATATTGATTCTTTAGCATAAAAGCCGTTATTACTGCTCTGCCCTTCAATTCGGAACCATACGCACCCAGTAGTAATATGAGGCGCATCCAGAAAGTAGGCTTCCCGATTCCGTTTCCTTTAAAGTAAACGTATTTTGCCGGGATCATTACGCAAGCTTAACAGATCTATGACGTACCAAGCATATGCTGCCCGTACGGATATTAAAAATTCCCGTGGTCTTCAATATTACCCAATTAACTAATTTATATGTTGATCAATAGTAGTTATTATTTTATTAACATGAATTGGTGCTCGTCCAGTTGAAGACCCATATATCACAACAGGTCAAATCTTAACAGTCTTATATTTCCTTTATTATATTCTCAGCCCCTAGATCCGGTAGCATGACAGCGGTTGCTCAAAATGGCGTTTCTTATTTGTTATCCCACCGCCTGCGAGATGCGGTTAGTGATAAAGTTTTTTAACGTGCAAAACATATTGTTGCATACCAGGGTTGTAAGGGGGGTTCAAAGACTTACAAACCTAATCTACAACTGGGGGTATAGCTACTGAGATGGTAGAATAAAGGAAACATATAAGTCAAACTAAACTGAATAACTCTATTTTGAAGAAGCCTAGCATTTGTACAGGGCACGCCCTTAATCTGGAACAGATCAGGGGTGCTTTGGTACTATTTAATGACATAATAACTTGATATAACTTTACCTTTGGCGATGCGTTGTTTGTATGGCTGGGCTGTCGAAAGATGTATGATCTGCTAAGACCGGTTGGCTATCGCATTCGTGGTAGCACTTTTTAAATAAACTTTTGTTGATCCTCACAGAGACCAACATAAAGTCTCCTCTGACATTCCTGCGACGTTTCTCCCCAGAGGGCTAACTCAACCAGGCTTAAAGAGGGGTCCTACCAAAAAGTCAATTCAGCGATTCCCACTAACTGTTAATTTTGCACCATACCGTTTACATCATTGAGAGAATGTTTAAGTCTGTACTGACTTACTTAACAGATATTTCTGTTGATCAGCTAAACAAGTTCAGGTCACCTGTGAATTACTTCCTTAAGCCAATAGTCCAAAGTACATGTTTTGCCAGTCAGCAGCATTTACGCTTGACAAACATTTGTGTCAGAATCAATATATGTTACAGATTAATGATTATCGAAATTTCCAAATCTAGCTCAGCCTATACATGCAACACATCCCCATCGCCTAGATTTTGCTGCCCTCAGCAAATCCAAACGACTGGTAGCATTTATGAGATACCAATTTTTAAATACATAAAATAATAATTTACACTTACAAAAATGTTGTACTGGGCACATAGGCAATAGAGCATACTTGCCAGGTGTAAAAATACAAACATTTACATGTACATAATTTTTTTAAAGTGTAACACCTGAAAAAGAAAATCAGAAGGCAGTAAATGGAGATGAGTTGATGCGGATTGTTTTCGAAGTATCCCACGCTGAATGAGGTCCATAGTTCCATAGAAACACACTGTTCCACCCCTATGAGTATATTTATAGATTTGGGAGACACTTCACAGCACTTGGCCACTGAAGGGTTAAAATCACTACTTTAAGTTTGTCTAACAAGGCCCTAGCTGTCAAGTAATGTAAACTTCAAAGAGAAAAAAAAGTTGAATGTGCTTCCTGCTCCAGTTTGATAGTCTGTACTTTGTATTTTAAAACAGAGAAGCTGATGAAAAACCTCGGTTGTGGCTTGCCGTTTATATGATAACGTGTTCAAGAGTACGGTGCTCTTAGGTATTGCTTGGAAAAGTCTGTACTGAAGAGCCGATGAAATGTTTGAAAGTAGAGTTTATGGTTTTTAGAATAGTCCGCTTAGCTTACACTCGCCTATCTCAGCTGGGTCTGAGTTCTTGCAGGTGAGTCAATGAGAACACGAAGGAGTGACTTATAAGTTATTGTACTTGAGCCACTGTAAAAGTTTGCTGGGTAGAGTTGCTTGGCTTTTACCCAGGGTTTCACAGCGAAAGCCATGAGTCCATGAACTTGAGGAGGTCCTCTGGAAAGATTAAGTGCCTTTCCAGACGCGAGTGGTCTTGAGTGCCACTCCTAATGTGATACTTGGTCATCTGGGGTGCTTTGGTTCTCCCAGAAAAGAGTAACTGCTAGGGTCCCTGGTGTCTCCTCTGCTTTCTTCTTATGGTGGTGTTGTTTCCTGACTCTTCGACGTGTTTGTTCATCCATGCCGCAACAGAAAAACAAATGATCCTGAGTTAGGATTGATGCATAAGAATATTTCTATGGGGTGAGGATGGGTTAAAGTTCAAGGGAATATAATTAAATGAAAGGGCCTTTCAGGTATCATTTTACCAAATGAATATTTCTTGTATCTAGTTACAAATTATGGTTATATATAATTAACACAAATGGAACATGTATGGAATTATGTGGAACCATTAATTAGTTTTAGAGGAGGAAGGAAAAAAAATTGGTTAAAATTTATGGAGTAAACAAAAATGAAATTTTATGTCTGCCTTATGGCTGAATAACATAAGCAAATAACCTATGAAAACTGCATTGATGTTCCACATAACTATGGTTGTTCACATATAAGTGATAAACTTGGAATAAGTTACAAGTATTCTTCATAAAACCATTATACAATTGAATTATACATAATTAGTAGTAATATTGGTAACAATTTAGTTAAAGAAAAACGGAGCTCATTTAATGAGTAGTTTTTGCTATAAATTATAGGGCATTATTTACAAAAATCATGTCTAATGACTTGCCATAATAGCACCTATATACTGGATTAGACTTACGCCTAACAAATGTCTACTGTTCTAATAAAATCAGTCAAATATCAGAGTTAAGCATGTCTTTCTATTTTGTTACAATTAGTCTTGATGCTACTGAAGTAAGTGTTTCTAGAGTTACACAACATATTTTCATAATACATGGTAATTGAGGTCACATTGATACAATCATCTTACAATCTATAAGGATATCCTATGACTTTCTCTTTTTACATAAATATAGCAAACGTAACTCTGACATTTGCTGGTTTAGCACTGATTGTTTAAACAAGAGGTATAATGTTTCTTTTCTTCTTTTCGCAAAAAAGTGTGATCAAAGATATCGATAAACAATATCGATCTTATTATCTGGAGATATGATGTACTCTACTGTCACTGGATATTAAAACCAAGTGTTAAATTACAGTGCATTGGGTTGTCCTATAAATGAAATGTTAATTGACAATAATGAAGTCTTCTCTTGTTTATTAATCCCTAACAAATTTAGGCATGCTTTTATAGCATGGTAATTATGATTAATAGCAAAATAAAGAGAGGGGATTTGTAGGTTGTAGATCTCATCGTGCTGTTACCTGTAAACAGAACTTGATAAAACGATTAGTTTAATCTTGGTCTTTGGTCATGTCTCAGATCAATAATGAATATTGCCAAAGGATGTATTTGAGTTATGTGCTGCCCGCTTACTTAAAAGTTCAATAAATGATGGAGAAACTGACTGGTGTAAGAGGAAATACCCTTAGAATAGTATGCCACGATAATTACATCAAGTTGGTCAATCTGTTTGATAGACAATAAATATAAGTCATGGGCTTCTTTATCAATACTTAAAGGTGAATTGGGGAAATATTGATGAATTCTATGACTTAGAACCTTAGGTAACACCTTAGTTAAAAAACATTCTGTGCCTTTCTTTGTATTTATTGTTCTTTGAATCATTTCCTTGCTAGGGAATCATCATTGTTAATACAATTATTTATTAAGTCTTAGGATTTTTGTTTATTTATTCTCTTTCATAACAGCATCATTCTTCACTATAAGCTGATTGAGGGACGTCTCCCCCACAGGAAAAACTTTACATACTGCACAGTCATCACTCATACTGAAACATTAATGCTATTTTATCTTCACAACTTCTTTATTTACACTGATCAGTAATTGTATAAATTTAACTTAGCAATGTTTATAGGGAAAATAACTTGCGGGAAAAGAATCCCTTTTTATATTATAACAGCTTGATCTATATCAAATCAACATGAGACGCATACGCACCCTAAGGATCTCGCGAGCACCAAAGGATCTAACCTCTGTCGTTCATACAAAAAAATCTTATAGCTTGAAAGCTTTCAACTTGAAGATACCATGCTATATGCATTCATATTCACTAAAACTGTCTCCGAAAATCTTGCGATGGATTCGGAACAGAACACATTACTAGTAGAATCTATAAACACTTAGAAATAGCCTCTAAGAACGCCTCGCGGTTGTTCTTAAGGTCAAAGGATACTACAGACATACATTATCTTAACAAATCCTTAGCATTTGGTTACAACGATCATAACTTATAACTTAAGCACATAGAATATTAGGTCAAATTGAACTGATTTATAATGAAAAACAAGGTTTACCACTGGTATATTTTTAAAAGCATGGAGGGGAATGAAATGAGTCAAAAAAGATGTTTTATTATGGTGATAGCAAAAGATAAGCGTATTAAAGCTTGAAGTTGGAGCTTGAATTTTTATTAAGACTATAATAAGAAAGGTTACAATTGTATAACATTGTGAGGAGCGAAGAAATTTGTACCGTGTACAAAGGATATTTTACTTGTCACAAGTGTGATTTTGCTGTTGCATCTGTAATCTGACTTGCTATGTCAGCGGTTTCCAAGCCAGCGTTGCGATAACTTCCCGCGCAAGCATGTTAGGAAAAGAAATAGCTTGGAAACTAAGAAGTTTACAGAAATTACCGTTTGAATATCCTTCCAATTCAAAGTATAAAAACTGATTCTTCTTGAAAAGAAAAAGAATCGTTACGAACGGGAGAACCTTTCATGTTATAAATGGTAAAAAGCGGGAATTCGTTTTAAAGGAAATTAGGAACAGACTGTCGGGAATTAAACCTGTGTAAAAATAATGTCATTTGAGGGGGTTATTTTCGTGAAATAATGAATGTACCTAATCGGTAATACGCCACAGCAATAAGCAAACTAGTTATAAGGTGTTTCATTTGTAGGCTGAACTAGATTACAAAAAAATGGAGACAAATAGCATAATAGGGCAGTAATGCGTAAACATAAAAGGTTAAACAGAGTTAGTTATTGATAGCAGGTAGAAAGTAAGAATTTACTAAGTCCATTGTCTAAGCTTGGTCATGTTAGGTTGGTAAGAAGTATACACGCGTTGCACCGGACGTGCTAAGTAAGCTGGTGTCTGCAGAAGACGGTGTGGGAATAAACAAATCAGCAATATCACACAGAGAGACGCTGATACATAGAACTAATGCCGTTAGATTTTGCACTGTCTTTCTGGGATGTAGTGAATAAATAATCTTTTATGCGTCGCCTAATTAGTTAAGATTGTATACGGAAAAGTCGTTAAATAGGTAACGTCAAAGAAGAAATATGTGTCATTTGGAAGGAAATGCGTGTCAGTTGTCGGGTGGAAATTATAGATGTTTGGGTATGGTGAATGCTCAAGCAAAAAGTAGAAGTGTATAATCGGAATAAAAAAGTGTTCGGAAAACGTATGAAAGTGCGAGTTTATAAATGAATTAGCTGCTGTCTGTGGAAGAGGTGAGTAAAACAAATTGAAAGAAATATATGATTTGCACTGAAGTTTCAGATTGAAATAGAATCGTCACTAATTAAGTGAGATTTAGAGAAGGGTAAGTATTATTTTGGGTTTGGAGAAATTATATTAGCAGGAACAAGCGAGATAATATGCCATATACGGAGTATTATTTTGTTTGTAGCGAAATTAAAATTTTGAAGCCGGGTGTGTCATCATCGGTGACTTTATGAGCTTAACATATTCATAAACAACGTTTAATATTATCTAACTAGCTGTAAATACGGAGACGTAAGAAGAAAGTCATTGTTTACTTAAAATTGAAATGAACATTGGAATGAAAGGAAATTATGTTAACTTCACATGAAATTGCGTTTTGAAAATTTTATCATGAAGGCTTAAAGTTGGTGTTATTTTAATAATATATTTAGCGTTGAGGATTTTAAGAACTGGAAAGGAACTTGAAAATATTCTAGTTCTAGTTATGGTATTTGTTGTTCGGAACACTGTAGTAATTGCTTCTGTTGTCCTTTTTTGTTTGATGAATTATTATAACATTTTTTAAGGAAATTTGTTTAAAAGGCTACGGGAGACTTGCAAGAATAAATGCATTAAATAAGTGTAAGAAATGTGTGTAACGTGTCTTTGCTTCTGAGGATATATTTTAAAAATAAAAAAGTTGTGTGGGTTGTTATGACTTTAAGGAATTCAGATTAACAATATCATCTTATTGAACCAGAATTCATATGAAATATTACAAAAGTAGTGGAAAACCATATTGGATTTGTTGTGGCAAAACTATCTAGGAGAAAGAGAACATAAAAAACATTTGAACACATGGAAGGGGAGAAAGATAGAGATAGATAGACATGAAAACGTTTGTTTGTTTTTTTTTTCCTGGTTGGCTTCCATTCTAATCATATAGGGTGTAATACTGCGTGCTCAATTTTAAAGTAATTGTAATGAAATTGTGTCAGGTACTCTATAAATAAGTATGTCAATAAATTATTAAGGTGCATAATAGGGATGTAGTCTTGATACGTGTATGATACTATCATATTTATTTCGACCAGTAACATTTTTAATGCGATAGTTTACGGGACTTGTTTGTTCCACAATGCGAAATGGCCCGTGATAACGATGTAGCAGTTTGGTCGTTTTGCCTTTCATTCTCGTTGGGGTTAATACTTTCACTAATTGTCCGGGTGGAAATTTAATGGTGCGTCTTTTTCTGTCAAATATGTTTTGTACTTAATTTGTTTTTGCCTGATCCTATCCTTAGCTAGTTGACGAGCTATCTAAATGTGATTTGTGTAGTTTGGACAAAGGGGTTGTCCGTGGTGTATTTTAGTTGAACTTCGTTGGGAAGGGTGGGATTGCGTCCATACAAGAGGAAGATGGGTGATTTTCCTGTAATTTCTTGTTTACTCGTATTATAGGAAAAGATGACATGTGGAAGTGCTGTGTTCCAATCCTTTTGGTCAGTTGAAACGTAATGTGACACCATATTGATTACAGTCTGGTTAGCACGTTCTGTAAGTCAGTTGCAAGCTGGGTTATAGGCTGTGGTAAATGATGGGTGCACGCCCAGGATCTTTAAGAGGTGTTTCATTGCATCACTTAGAAACACAGTACCTCTATCAGATAAGAGCAAGTGAGGGGAACCGTGCCGACAGATAATTTGCTCTAACACAAATTTAGCTACGTGCTCTACAGAACCTTTAGGATAGCACGAGCTTCTACCCATTTTGTAAAGTATTCAGTTGCTAGAGCAATCATAGTGTTGCCCTGCTTGGAACGATAAATCGGACCGATGAGGTTAATGCCAAAGCGTTCTGACATTATTAATGGGAATTGGCTGTAAAAGACCAGCTGGTTTAACATTTGTCAGCCCTTTTCGCCCTTCACAAGATTGGCATGTGCGGACGTATTTTTCAATGTCTTTCTTCATCCCAAGCCAGTAATATCTGGAATGGATATTTGTAAAAGTTTTCTGGAATCCCATGTGTCCTGACAGAGGATCTGAGTGACACGAAATTAGGATTTCGTGTTTCAGCTGATCAGGGATGACCAATAAGTGCAAAGGCCCTGAACTTCCTGCATTTTTGCGGTACAGAACTCCTGATTGTAAAGTATAGGTTTTTGCCTGTCGTTGTAACCTAGGTGAGCCGGATTGGGGATTTTCCAACGTAGTTATTAGGGGTAGCAACTTGAGATCAGCTCTTTGTTCATTTGCTTCTTGAACTGGTGTTTATAGACAAGTAGGCAAGTCGTCCAATTGTTCCACTAAATAGGGGTTGGGTCTATACACTGGAAAACGGGAAAGAGCGTCTGCGTCCGTGTGCTTTGCACCTGATTTATAAATGATGGAATAATCATATTCCTGGAGTTTTAAAGCCCAACGTACTAGTCTTCCTGTAATGCCTTTTAAATTACGAAGATAGCAAAGGGAATGATGGTCACTTACAACATTGACGGGGAATCCATAAATATATGGTCTAAAATGTGTTAGGCCGTATACTATAGCTAGCAATTCCAGTTCCGAGATACTGTAATTTTTTCATGCTTGGAAATTCGCCATCTGTGCGTTACAATAGAGCGTAACCAATTCCTGACATAGAGGCATCAGTATGAATTTCTGAATAGGCTCCAGGTTGGTAGTGAGCTAGTACTGGGGCAGTTGTCAGTAACTGTTTTAATTTATCGAATGAGTCTTGTTGCGTTGATGTCCACTCAAAATCTTTGTTTTTCCGAGTTAGTTCATGAAGTGTTGAGGCAATAGAAGCAAAATTCGGGACAAAACGTCTATAGAAGCTAAATAAACCAAGTAGTTTTCTAACGTCACGAATAGTCTTAGGGACTGGCAAGTTTTTAGTAGCACGTAATTTATCATTGTATGGTTCTATACCCTTAGCGGATACTTCAAAGCCTAATAATTTTATTTTTGACATACCAAAAAAAACATTTTTCTGGTTTTAATTTGAAGTTATGTTTACATAGTTGACGAAAGACTTCTTCTAAATTTGTTAATAATTCATGAAATGTTGGAGCGAAAACAACAACGTCATCTAAATAGACTAAATCTTTTTTTAAACAAAGATCACCCAATAATTTACCTGAAATTACTGAGAAAAACCTAGGGGCATTAGCAAGTCCAAAGCTTAGTTTGTTAAACTCATATTGGGAAGAACTTGTAACGAAGCTTGTATACTTCTTGCTTTTCTCATCAATAGGAACTTGAAAATATGCGCTTAAAAAATCCAAACTGCAATACCATTTTGAGTTGCCTAAGTAACTAAGCAAATTATCTATGATGGGTAGGGGTTGGGAAGTTGTTTTTGTAACTGCATTAAGCTTCCGATAATCTATACAAAATCTCATTTCACCACTTTTCTTTTTAACTAAGACCACTGGTGAACTCCAGGGACTATGGGATCCGTGAATAATCCCGGCATCTAGCATTTCTTTAATTTGGTAATCTATGATTTCTCTTTGTGCGTGAGATACACGATATGGTTTTTGTTTTATGGGTGTTTCATCTGTGACTTCTATTTTAAATTCTCCTATATCTGTTTGACCTAGTTATTGCAACTTTGTAGCAAAGGCATGACGGTATTTCTGTAATAAACTAGTCATTTGAGATTTCTGTTCGAAAGTGAGTTGTGAATTAATGTTAAATTGAGCGTTTTTAAGCTCGATGGGTTGGGAATCTGTAGAAGACCAATTAGATGCCTGTATAAGGGCTACTTCATAAGCATTGGCAAGGGTTGTTCTAGCAAAAATATCTTTTGGTTCAGCAGTATTGTTATGTACTGGTAGTGAACATTGTCCTGCATTATCAAATAAAATAGGTGAAATTTGTAAACATTTCATTTGCATTATCGAGTCTCTGGGTTCTAACAAAATTTGTCCTGGTTTATCAAGATTAATTTTTACTGGTACGTTCATGGAAGTGAAAGGAGGTATACAAGTGTCGTGTGTACAATATGCCTTAGGTACAGTTTCAGGGTCCTGTTCTGGTTCAATTGTAATCTGAGCCAAGTGACAGTTTTGTTCTCTTCACAGTGTGCTATCGTCAGATATCTTAAGAGTTATATCGTAAGAAGCTAAACTAATAAGAGCTTGATATTTGCTTAAAAAGTCAATTCCTAACAGAAGGTTGTGAGCGAACTCTCGTGCCACTAGTAATTCTTTTGTAAATTGTACTCCTGAAACTGAAACTGAGTCGAATAACCAAAGTCTAGTAATTTGTTGTCTGCTGTGCGAAGGAGCAAACTATTAGATATTGGAAATACGAGTGACGTTACGAAGCATTCATGCACTATGCTAACGGCACTGCCGATGTCAAACAATATGCTAACCGGTTGGTTGTTAGCTGTAACACTCTGAGTCGTAAGTACATTCATTGGCCGAATATGTGCAACTGTAAGATCTGGAATATTAGTTGTTATTGGCGCCACCGACTTTACTGCCGTGGCGTCCCTTGCCCGTTTGGGGGACTTTGTCTAAGTCTGCAATTTATCGCTGTAGGACCTTGTCGGTGGCATGCAAAACAAACAGGTCGTCCATCAGCTGTTCTGCTGTTTATTTGCCAGCTGATATTTTGTTTAGCATTAGGGGGTCTCCCAGAAATATTAGTTCCGCGTTTTTTGTAAGAGCCACGTGTAAAGTGATTACCAAAGTTAGTACCGCGAACGTGTCCAGGGGTCATTGATCCTGACACACGAGGTGATGTACTATGTCTGTCATTGTGTGAAAATTGAAGCCTTTGTATTTGTTTTTGTAATGTTTGTACGGCTTCAGTCAACGTGTCAATGGGATCTGATGCATTGGCATTGTTAATGGCTGAAACAGGTCTCGATATTGGTCTGTGCATTAAGCCAACACATTGTCCTTCCAGGTATCTAGCTGTTTCTATCCTACGTACAAATGTGATTAGGTCATTTACAGCCTGTGGGTTTGCAGGGAACACTCACTCCAGTAAGGATGGTTTAAGCCCGTGGGTAACATGACGTAAGCGTTCTCTCTCTGCAATATTGGGGTTCAGTTGATCACATAGGGCTAGAACATCATAGATATACTGTTCTGCAGGCTCGGCCAAATCTTGCATTCTTTGCCTAAGCTGACATTCTACCACGTCTTCGTATGCTGCTGGCACAAAGGCTTGTTGTAAGGCGGACTTTAAATCTGTCCAGGTATATTGTGTATGTCGGGGAGCAAACGTTTTAAACCAAGTAGCTGCAGCGCCCCATAAGTAACATGGTAAATATTGTGTTTTTGCATGGTCCTCCCAGCCATTGGCTGCTGCTATAGTGTCAAAATTGTAGAGGTAAGCAAAAATGTCATGTCCGAGTGTGCCTACAAACAGGCCAGGGTCAATAAACGGGCGTGCATACGGCATTTCGACAGATAATGTAGGTTTAATGTTTATGTCCTTGCTAGTTATGGAACCGTTCTGAGGAACCGAAGGATTCATGATTTGATCATTAAATACCGACATAGAGAATGCTTCTGAGGGGGCTGGATGAGTTTGTATGTCCGGGGAAGATTCTATTAAATCTCCTACACTTAAACTTCTTCGTTTGTCAGCAATGTATGGAACAGGTGATCATTTACGAACTCGGCGGGAGGTTCTACCTGCCACTTTGTGCATCTATTACCAAAGTTCTAGGACATCTAGCCAATAACTTGGGAGCGCTTACAAAATTCAGTGAAATCAGCCCACAGCACAAAACATCAAATACTCCCAAAACATATGCCAAATAAAACATACAATCATTTCATTAGGACAAGAAAATGCAAAAGCAATAAGCCTGAAAAAATTATGTATTAATAATCTGTATTCATAACACAAAAAGATTGCATCATCACAATTTCAACCTGAAATCAATGAACAAACAGAACAAAATTTCTAATCTTTGAGTTTGCAGGAAAAAAAGTTTTTGAAGTCAGAAAATATAAAAAGAGTGTTTGACAATATTTGTTATGTCTGGTATTCGAAAAATCGATATATGAAAAAATTATAATTACAAACATTACTTGTAAATTACAATATGTTACTCATAATCAAACTGATTTCACACTTGTAAAATAATCTAAAATCCGTTAAGGTGGGTTGGGAGGGTAGCCAAGATACTATTATGATTAAACTTGAAAATTATATATTAAATAAAAGTAGCAATACATTTTAGCAAAATTAAGAGAATTTGAGGTATAAAAAACGTTATTTAACTATTGCAAAATGGAACACCCTGGTACTCTACCATAAGTTGTATAAAG
Source organism: Mantis religiosa (assembly GCA_030765055.1). NCBI lineage: Eukaryota > Metazoa > Arthropoda > Insecta > Mantodea > Mantidae > Mantis > Mantis religiosa. Next base: position 308,378,843 of record CM060948.1, on the reverse strand, counting down.
GTAGGGGGTTTGGAGGTACAGGGATAGAAACCATATTTCTGACCCTAAGGGTGGTAGAAACCGAGCGCCTCGACCACATGGTGTAAAGGTAGAAGGGTTGATAGGAATTACGAGAGGTACAAAGACACAGGGATCGAAACCCGGGGCCGAGACCATATGTTGCATACCAGGATTGCAAGGGGGGTTGAAAGACTTACAAACCTAATCTACAACTGGGGGTGTAGCTACTGAGATGGTAGAATAAAGGAAACATATACGTCAAACTAAACTGAATAACTCTATTTAGAAGAAGCCTAGCATTTATACAGCGCACGCCCTGAATCTGGAACAGATCAGGGATGCTTTGGTACTATTTAATGACATAATAACTTGATATAACTCTACCTTTGGCGATGCGTTGTTTGTATGGCTGGGCTGTCGAAAGATGTATGATCTGCTAAGACCGGTTGGCTATCGCATTCGTAGTAGCACTTTTAAAATAAACTTTTGTTGATCCTCACAGAGACCAACATAAAGTCTCCTCTGACATTCCTGCGACGTTTCTCCCCAGAGGGCTAACTCAACCTGGCTTAAATAGGGGTCCTACCAGAAAGTCAATTCTGCGATTCCCACTAACTGTTAAATTTGCACCATACCGTTTACATCATTGGGAGAATGTTTAAGCCTGTACTGACCTACTTAACAACTATTTATTTTGATCAGCAAAACAAGTTCAGGTCACCTGTGAATTATTTCCTTAAGCCAACAGTCCAAGGTACATGTTTTGCCAGTCAGCAGAATTTATGCTTGACATACGTTTGTGTCAGAATCAATACATGTTACAGAACAATGATTATCGAAATTTCCAAATCTAGCTCAGCTTATACATGCAACAATATCGCCCATTGAAATTCATGTCAGCTCTGTTGGGTTTAGGGGTAGAACATCATGATCAAACAGATGGTGCGATGATGGTCCGAAGGTGGTCGAAGTGTCCGTGATGAAGAGCGCAATGAGTGACGGTGTCATCATCTACCTCTAGGTTGAGTGGTGTGGTAGTGCATCATAGAGAACTGACGGAGCTCAGCTGCCAGTTTTCCGCACATATCCGGATCCTTGTTAATTGTGGCTAAGCACTTGCTGTTCAAAAAATACTGAGCCAGGTGCCAGCCGAAATACCTGACACTCAGAGGTCCAGAGGTAGTCCAAGTCTGGCGGGGCTACTCCCCGTCCGGGTGTCTTTGTGCCGCAGTACCTAGCCGCTTTGCCGCTTTAGCCACGGCGGACTATATAAAGGCGAGAAGGTTGGTGGAGTGGGTAGTGACGAAGGAGGGCCATCTAATTGCATGGAGTCCGTAATGATAACTCGCTTCACAATGACGTTTAGGTTACTCTAATAGTATTTACATGTACCCATGTACCTTTGAATTTCATTGCAGTATTTTCAGCTTTCTTGATATGCCTGCATTCTGCGTTGATAATAAATCGTTCCGTTTTTCCCATAGTTTTATAAAAAATATTACACCGCTCACGCACAATTCTGTCTGTAATATTACGCATGTCATTTCAACAAAGACACCTGTTCATTTTGATCGAATTCAGTTCTTAGTTTTCACTCACTGTTTTACTGTCAGTCTACACAACAATGCATGTTGTTTGTCAGATTCTTGAAAGAATGCATGTTCAAAACGTTTAGATACCAGTACACCCATTACTATAAATGCTATGTCCCCCACATTAATAACGAATGTATTTGGGACCAATACTCATCCTCTATTGACAGCTTCAAATACGCATCCTTCAGGCCTAAAAGGATGCAATATGTACAACTGAAATGTAAACAAAGTAACTGTTTCAAAACATTTAGAGGTACAGCCTGGCGTATCCCAGGGGTTTATTTTGGGACCTTTATTGTTTATTCTGTATATTAACGACATAAAAACTGCGGTACGCGGTAATGTAGCTTTAAGTTTGAATGCAGACGGTGCCACACTGGGTTTCAGCAACAGCGACTTACTAGAAATAGAAATTGAAGCAAATTTGATCTCCAATGTCGTGGCACCGTATTTTAATGATATCAGGCTGTGTACTAATGCACAGAAAACGAATTAATTCTACTTGAGTTTAAGAGATCACCTTTCGAACTTCAGCTTAATATAGGCAATAGTCTAGTCCAGTGTGTAAAAAGTGTAAATATTTTTGGTTTAATCCTTGATGAAAGTTAACCTGGAACAATATTGAAAAACTAGAAGGTAAATTAAGCTCAGGGGCTTTTGTGTTGCGATATTTAGCAAATTTTCTCTCAGTAGATACTAGTAAGTTAATATATTTTGCATTAATATAGTCACACATTTCTTATGGCATCGAGCTCTGGGGACACACTTCCAAATTAAATTTTAACAGAATTTTTCTCCTACAGAAAAGAGCTATCAGATAACTGGCAAAAAAACATCTACGAGTTCATGCAGCCCGTATTTTAAGAACTTAAACATACTTACTCTTCCCTGCATATTTATTTTGCGAACAATGCTTTTTGTACTTAACAGGAACACAAACTCCACAAATTCCGATTTTTTTGTCTTTTAGTAATTTACGTCCTCCAACGTTAAGTCGTATCGGACGATAAATCAAATTGGTCAAATGATGACCAAATGAATCTGGGGTCCTTGTTGCTTAGAGCTAACTGACATTTGTCTTCTAAAGATAGGGGAAAACCCCGGAAAAAACATTAACCAGGTAACTCACCCTGGCCGAGATTCGAAATCGGTACCTCTTCAACGTGAGGCAGACACACTACCATCTACACTACCGAGGTGGGCACAAATTCCGATGTCCACACATATGAAGCAAGGGGAAACAATAAATATAGAGTTAAAGGTCACAGGCTAATACTTTTTGAACATAAGCTCCAATATTTTGGTTCAAAACTACTTAATAAGCTTCCGGAAAGCCTAAGAAATACTTTGTCAGCTACTAAGTTTAAATCTAAACTGGCTAAACTCTTGTTAAGCAGAGCCTACTATAGAACAGATTTGTTTTGATGACAACTTCAATGATTTTGAATAGATAATTATTTGTGTATATATGTATGTGTGGGAGAGAGATGATGAATGACAATTTTTGGACAATGATTGTAAAACATAATATAAAATGTCTGTATTATGTTATAGTGAGCAATAAATTCACTGGCTGATTGACCGACTGACGGACTGACTGGCTGACTGACTGACTGACTGACTGACTGACTGACTGACTGACTGACTGACTGACTCATCGCCGACGGTTTCCCTTTCAATTACTTCTGTGAATGCTCACACTTTACTTTTGTGGCAGTTTTAAATGCTGCATAACCACAAGCATATAAAAGAGCTGATTTGTAAATTTCTTGTACCATACCGCAATCACTATTTCTGAATCAACCTAGATCCATGGTATTGTCATCGATTTCGTCATTATTGATGTTCATATCTTCACTATTGCCATTAATTAAATCCAGGTTCAGAGTTAGCATACATTATCGAGCGGAGTTTATTACCATCACGCTTGTTTGCTCCAATTTTTATTCTATGCGTCAATTCTTTGAATCACGTCAATTTTGTGGTTCTTACCACCAAATTGCCTGTACATACTACACCTTTTCTCTAACTTATCAGTTTGAGATTTTCCACACAGCACATATTTCGAATTTAAAGTGGAGAGAGAACATCTAATACTATTTATAAGGCATTTAACCTTGTATTAAAGCTTTGCCGGTGTCTGTAGTTAGTGAACCGTCTTTACGTTGCTCACCAACTTCCATCCAATTTTTACACATATAATGAAATCATTTTCAAGAAACTGCAATGTCGTGCCTTCCATGGAGTCAAATGGATGTCCGAATTCATTATTATTGCTTGCACCACAAATAGGATGCCTCTTATTCACAATGGAGCACCGTTTCCATATAATACAGAGAAAATCACCTGTCTCGTTATATCCATGGACAGCCCTTAATGCCCTCGTGATTTCATGGAAAATATTAAAACCACGGGTTACTTGTTGTCTTTCAATATTGGTGGGTTACAACATCTTGTAATTTAATTCGCTAAAGGCCGCGCCGTGGCTCAGTGGTTAGACCGCTTGGCTCTCACAAAGGCGGCCCGGGTTCGATCCCAGGCGACCGCAAAGTGACAGCCGCAAAGTGGTGGACAACACGAGGCTGGGGCGGGTTTTTTCCGGGACCGCCGGTTTCCCCCGCCATCTCATTCCACCGGTGCTCCATCTTCATCTCATGTATCATCAGTGTCATCGCCTGCCGTGCCGTATGTAGTAAAAGCGGGCGTTAAACACTACACATTTCATTTCATTTTTTAATTCGCTATCTTTTTTTACAATGAATAGATAGGATATGTATGTTCTGGATCCAAGCATCACGACGCCTTGGCGTCGGTGGGAGGGGGGAGGGGTAGAGACCACCCATGGTGTTACATCTGGTATGGAAGGGACAGACATATCTCGACACGCATTCCCAGGTTTTTTTAAGGAGAGTCATAAATTATTGTGTATGTATGTTCCAGATACAGGCGTCGCGACTTCTGGCGTCAGTGGAAGGGGAAGATGAGATCGACCACCTGTTACTTGACAAAGATTATGTGGGAGAAAACGCTGAAATGCATTCCCAGGATTTTTGGTAGGGGTGTGAGTGCACCCAAAGCAAACAGGCATGTGAAAATTGAAGGTTTTTTCCTATAAAAATTAATGGGTCCCATTAATTCTGATCTGACAAAGATTGTGTCAGGTCTTATGTCAAGAGAGACACATTTATGTTGCAGCTCTAAATATGAACGAAAGCTGTGTCGCTCCCCTACGTCTACATATTCCAGCCAGACTCTTAACTGTGTTAGTAATCAGAAGAAGGTATTCCCAGGTAGTTTTTAAGAGAAGTCACCAACTTTCGTTTCCGTCGTCCTGTTAGAAGTATGGTCAGTTGAATATCCACCCCGCTTGTGTGAAATTTTCCAGCCTTAAAAGTGATAGGTGTGCACCTGTCGCACAAAGATTTTTTTGTTGCGGGAGGTAGTGACCTCTTTCAAAGGCATGGTTCCATCATTTAATGCTAATGTTTATAAAATCATTTGAAATAAATGGTCCTGCGGTTAAGAGAAAAAACAGTACTTCATCTTTAGAATAACATGATATTGATGGGAAAATAAAAAATACCTTCAATGGTTGATAGCCAGTGGATCTAGATTCGAATCGCAGCGATATAACGTAAATAATGCAAATAGTTTATTTAGTTTTGAGATCGCAGCGAGTTTCCAAAATCTAACGTTGGATTACTGCTTTTCCGGACTTATTATTGAAAACAGTTGATGTATCTTATAGGGTACTGCTGCTAAATATTTAATTAACTACATTGAAGTACTTGAAATAATTTCCCATTCAAGGAAATGTGTAATATATTTCTTAATTTACAGTTGCTTGTAGGAGAACCTTCTTCAGTTTTTGTAAAAGGGTTTTACCGCTAAGAATGACAAGTTAACCGTAACTGGTGAACCGTAATAATGAGGGGCTGCGCACTATGTATACCTGTTGGAGAAATTTAAATTGAACACGCTTGGAAATCAACACCATTCTTCTACTTTCAATGTTTATGACCAATGCAGGGCGCCAGAAATAAATGCTAATTTTTAAAAATCATTTGAGGTAAATGTCCCTTTGTTTAAGAGTCTGAGCAGTCAGGATCATTTCTTCATATGTTTATACTCTGTATTTACCATATCTGCTATAGGTCTATTGAGGGTGAAAAAAATAGCTCCAGCGGTTAACAGTCATTGGATCTAGGTGCGAATCTCAGGGATGTAACATAAATAAATCTGAATATAAATAGTCTACGCACGAAAAGAAAGGCTTAAAATGTCCTTAATAAGCATAGCAATAGCTTTAGCATGTCATTCAGAGTTTAAGTATTTATCGTTGTCATTTGTAGAAAATATACGCTCTACATATCCGGATAATGTTGTAACAGAATTTTTTAGTAATGTTCGAAGGAATAATAAATATATAAAAATGTATGTAGTTGTGTGATTGGCCGAAGTAGTAGTGGTATCACGTGGTGTGATGACGTGTCAGTGAATCGGCCAATCACAAAATAAAGTGGGAATCACTATGGGGACAAGAAAATCAATAATCTAGAAAAGTGTTAGAATCTTGTATCTTGCTGGAGAACGAGGAAAGAGGTTACGATGATTATAAAATCTCCAAGAAAATTATATATCATTTTGTCTTAATCTGTGAATCTATCATTTGGCGCTAGCCAGTACTACTTTTGATAGAAAAAAAAATTGATTAAATTAACTATATTCGAGTAACTGCGCAGTTAGTGCTGTCTTATGGGAGAAACATGGCGACTAGCATAGAAAGAGCGATGGAAAATCATGATTCTGGAGTGAAAGAAAGTATTATACCGACCGCCATAATGGAGAAAGAAAACATTCCCGTTACAAATGGCGCAGCAACGTGTGGGGCTCGAATAGGATAAAGAAGAGGAGATCGTGCATCGTGCAGCTCCGTGGGAATTTAAAAGGAAAGAAGAAAGAAGAGAGAAGAAAGAAGAAAACGAGAACTGGTTTAAGTGAGTGAAATTTAAAAAAAAAAAAAATAATAATAATAATAATAATAATAATAATAATAATAGTAGTAGTAGATTTATGTTGTTAAGAAATCAGAAAATAGTTAAAAAGATGGCGAGTAGAAAAGAAATAATAGTGGAAGGAGAAGTTACTGATAGTGTAGGAATGAATAGGGAGGATGCAAGATTAAGCATAGATAATGAGTCAATGTTGGAAAGAATAACAAGAATGTTAAGTAATTTAGATTCTAAAATAGAACAAAATGCAAATGATTTAAAATCAGAAATGAGTAATTTAGATTCTAAAATAGAACAAAATGCAAATGATGTAAAATCAGAAATAAGTAATTTAGATTCTAAAATAGAACAAAATGCAAATGATTTAAAATCAGAAATGAGTAATTTAGATTCTAAAATAGAACAAAATGCAAATGATTTAAAATCAGAAATGAGTAATTTAGATTCTAAAATAGAACAAAATGCAAAGAATTTAGATTTTAGAATGAGAGATGTAAAATCAGAAATAGGAGATGTTAAATCTGAAATGAGTAATTTAGATTCTAGAATGAAAGATGTAAAATCAGAAATGAGTAATTTAGATTCTAAAATAGAACAAAATGTAAATGATTTAACTAAGAAAATGAATGATTTAGATGTAGGAGTAAGACAGGAACTAGCACAAAATGTGAGTAACTTAGAAATTAATTTATTACAGAAGCTAAAACAGGAATTAAAATCTGAAATTTCACAGGAGATTAGAGAAGGGAGAAAAGAGTGTAGGGATAATATGGAAAGGCTCATGCAGATCATAGAGATTAATAAGGATGAGAATAGAAAGGAAGTCAATGAGTTGAGAGAGATAATTCAGGAAACTAGGTTAGGTCAGGACATTGTGAAACAAGAAATAAGAATGGAATTAAACAAAGAGTTAGAAACATTTAGGATACAACAGGCAGAAATAACACAAAAACAAAGAGAAGAATTAGGAGATAAAGTAGAACAAAGAATCAATGTAATTTGTTCTGAAATGCAATTACAACATGATGAAAGTAAGATACACCAAGAGGAAATAAAGTTACAAATTGATGAGATAAGTAAAGCAAAAGAAGAAGTAATTTTGCAAATTAAAGAGGTAAAAGAACATTTTGAAAAAGAAAAGGATAACTTAGGAAAATTGACACAAGTTGTAATTGCATTACAGGCTAGAAAAGTAAATAACGGGAAAGAAATGTCTAGAATTACAAATATAAACGATTGTGACTTACCAGGTGAATTAAGCAATCATCAGAAGTCTAGTGATGTAGTAAGTGAATGTAGTGATTTTGTGAGTCCAGATAATGATATTAATTATCACAGAAACACACAGAACATGTCCTCACACACACAACTCCACAGTCTAGGTCAAAATGAATGTGTACATTATTCACTAAATGATATTAGTCCACCAAGTTTTGATGAGGAATCAGGTGATAATCCAAAAGTATTTCTTAGGGAATTGGAAGAATATTTCCGTATTAAGAGAATTCCCAATGAATTTCGGATGGTAATAGTAAAACGCTGTTTGAAGAAAAATGCTCTTGAGTGGTTAAGGTTAACTTTGGCTTCACATGAAACATACAGTACTTTCAGAAATCTGTTTATAAATAGATTTTGGGGACCTGAGAGACAAAGAAGAATAAAAGTGGAGTTAGCAACGGGTAGGTTTGAGTTTAAAAAAGGGATTTCTATGACTGAATATTTCTTAAAATTAGCAAACAAAAGTAAGTTGATCAATCCCGAAATTTCTGAGACAGAAATTGTCAACATGCTAATACGTCATTATCCACCACATATCAGAAATCATTTAATTGTGGCTAAGCCTATCGATTTCTCTGATATGATTGAATTATTATCCGAATTTGAGGCACATAACCTCATTAATGATACTACATCCTGTGATGGTAACTATAATAATAACGTCCATATTGAGCGAGGAAGAAATCGACAGGAATCACAACCTACAAATAATAGGAATAATAGGACGAGTTTAAATTGGGGCGGGGCACCCGTGAGAAATCAAAGATTTGAAGGAAGAGGTTATGATCCTAGACGAACATATGAATCTGTAATTCCCGGAACAGGAAGTGGAGTTCAAAATAATGTGCAAAGGAATTATCATAACAATCAGTCGACGAGAATTGGAAGAAATGATCAAATAAACCATGTAAGATTTTATCGAGGAAATAATCAGCGAATAAGTAACTTTAATAGGGGTAGAGGTACTAGTTTATTTAGTGCAAATCAAAGAGATTTTAGGGGTGTGAGATTTGAAAGAAGTAATCAAAATGAAATAGTCGAAAATACACAAAGCACAGATAATGATGCGAATATAAACGATAGCACCAACCTAACCAACAATGAAAGTATTAATTAAGGGCCGAATAGGTGAATGGAATTTCAATTTCATTACGTTGGTAATTCCACATTTGGCAAGAGATGTAATTGTGGGTAATGATTTATTATATGAATGGCAAAGTGTATTGAATTTCGAAATGCATGAAATGAAGGTTAAGACAGAAAATGATTTATTAGTAATAAAATTATTGGAAGAAGATGGAAGAAAAGAAGAGAACAGGGATAATATAAATAATGAAAGGTTTTTTGTGGAAGATATACTTTTGCAAGAAAATGGTAATATTGAATACGATGAAAATGAAAATTGTGGGAAGAATTTAATTATTGATGGATTGTAAAATAATGTAACTGACCTTGAAAAGCATTGTTGCCAATTATATACAATACAAGATAAGAACGGCGGAAGCCAAGTGGAGGAAGAAATAGAATTCCAGAGAATATTACAAGTAAAGTTAGAAAACACATACAATTTAGACCAAGCGAGAAAAGAACAGTTGAAATTGTGTATATTAAAGAATAGAAAAGCCTTTAGTTCAAAACCTGGACTGTGTAACAAATACACACACACATTTAAAGTGAATGATACTGATCCCTATACACATAAAAGCCTTGACAGTAATTGAAACAATATTGAATATATACTATGTGTGTGTTAAATAATAATAAAAAAAAAACATTGTTAAACATCAATATATTGTTGTATTTTAATTAATGTTAATTTATTGTTGTTAAATGTTCATTTATTATATTTCATCTAATGTATGTATATTATTATATTTTATGTATGTTGTATTGGTGTTGTGTAATATTGGTGTAAACAAAATTGTTAATTGGGGCTGTTCTTCGAAATATATGGAAACAGATTGTTAATTGTTAATTCCTTTATTTGGTTATTTTCCATATATTTCGAAGAAGGGCATTTGTAACAGTATTTTTTAGTAATGTTCGAAGGAATAATAAATATATAAAAATGTATGTAGTTGTGTGATTGGCCGAAGTAGTAGTGGTATCACGTGGTGTGATGACGTGTCAGTGAATCGGCCAATCACAAAATAAAGTGGGAATCACTATGGGGACAAGAAAATCAATAATCTAGAAAAGTGTTAGAATCTTGTGTCTTGCTGGAGAACGAGGAAGTTGACTTAAGATGTTACGATCATTATAATTGTAATGAAAAATTAATAAGATTCGAAAAGTGTTATTCAATATTTATAATATAAAAAAGTGAATCGTAGTTTATATTATATAATTAAATAATATATAACAAAATTGGATTCATCTAAACTTTATTTTCACCAAAAATCCGCGTCCACACCTTAGAAAGATCTCATGACTCTTATTAGATTAAAACTTGACTTGGATATTACAAAGAAGTTGGCGTGATTCTTATTGGAAGAAGAAGATCATAAATTAAAAATCCCGTTACAATGTGTCATGTACCTAATATATCCATAATTCCACCATTAGGGGTAAACCAAGGTCTTTAAGATCTACTCACTAGGAAGAGCTGGCGTTCTACTCAAGCCAGAGGTTTATAGATCTATTTATTTATTTACCGTAATACACAAACTCCTCAAACACACTTAAGGTCAATTTTATACCATGTAATGGAACCAATTGTAGTATATGATCACACTCTGAAAACGTTGCAGCCTCATCTTCACGGGTATCTGCAATCAACTAATGAATATATCAGACACATACATGCACACACGCACACACACGCACACACATACACATACACACAAACAAGCAAACATGTAAACGAATGTACTGAAGAGAACGCCTTTTGCAGTTATAACATCCTTTTGAGACTGTACCGCACGTAGAGAAAGGAAATATCTTTGCATGACAGAGCGGAGAGAGAAAATCTAAAGCCCCAAAATGCCCTATTCAGGGCTCGCTAGACTAGTGGAGGGGAGGATTTTGAAGTCACTAGAAAAAGATTGCCTGATAGACACATTATTCAGTCTGTAATAGTGGACAGGCAACAAACACATCAGACACCAGTTTTTTCTTCTTCGGGATATTCATCCAGACTTCATTTATAAAAGGGTAAGCGATTCATTTACAAGATAGTTGCTGCTCGAAATAAACGAGAATTTCCAGAGTGCTTATTGCGGGATCTGCCCAAACCTGCACACACTTTCCCTCACCTAACCCCGCTTCCACATAAGAAGCGATGATCCTTGTTTTCTTTTGTTTCAATAAAGCTTTAAAAAAATTATAATTACAGTGAAATATTTACAAAGAGTGTTTATTTGCAAGAAAAAATATTGAAGTGAATTAATTCTCTTATCCGTGATAAAAGATGTATACGCCGTGTGCATTTTTCAAAAAAATTTCTTGTTTAAATCACAATCAAAATTATTAACTTATAAGATAATCTAAATTATATACAATTATCATTGCTTCACAATTATAGCCGTGATCTTTATTATTTCAGGAAAACAAGATCCATCCAAGTAAAAATTGGATAAACAAATTGACCCTGGCCGGCAGAAAGCGTAAAGCTCCCGACAGCGAGTAAGAATCGCCAGCGACACCGATATCGTCTGGGGTAGATTATGTCATTCCAGCGCCCCCAGAACTTCAAGATGAATGTTCCTGTCAAAATTGCGGCTACAGGATCGCACTAGAGTGGCTTGAACACGCTAATGCTGGTATGCAATGCTCCTTTCATTGTTTCTATTATACTTTTTTACCACTTTCCCCATTGCATGCAACTATGAGTTTCTTTCAGAAGATTGTGGCAATTGTTCTTTAGTTTTTCCATCGTGTCTCCTGGTCGATAAGACATAGGTCAATCTATTGTAACATTTAGACTGAAGACCTGAGCATAGTAAACTTATACTCAAATAAATTCTCTAATTGAGATCTACAAATATATAGTTAATTTTGTATATATTAGTTTAGTTATTTTACTTTCAAATTTAACATTTAAAATTTTAACTTTGGGGCTCATATATGTGTTGTATAGCAGACAAAGAATAACTGTAAATGACAAAATGGATATAGTTTCAAATAAATATAGTCTCTGTATCATTTATATATTAGAAAGCTATATATCAAAGGACATATAATGCGCAATACGCTTATCTACATTTACAAATATCAGCCAACTAAGAAATAGAGTATAATGAAATGATTTATGCTTCAAGCACTTTTTAGTGTTGCAAAGCAGGTTGTAGTGTAATAATACTGGAATATAAGAAAAGGAATCCGCCATTAGCTATCATTCTGAGTGTTTCAATTATACCATTGCCGATAGTAAAGCTATTTTCACTAAATTTACTTTTACCGGTTTTTAAGATAGTAATCTGTTCTCAGAGCCAGGGTTAATGCCGGATCGCGAAGCCGAATGGTGCGTCTGCGCCAACTGCATGTACAGTATCCGGCTCTGCGAGCTGTTAAATCCCCTGCAATGTAAGAGCTCTTGAAAAATTACTTTCATGAATTATAAGCAGGCATTCTTTCCATTAATGTCCTTTACATATACATATATATTATACTGCTTGCGCATTCTTCTCCTTCTTCTCCTTCTTCTCCTTCTTTTCCTATTTCTCCTTCTTCTCCTTCCTCTCCTTCCTCTCCTACGTCTCCCTCTTCTCCTTCTTCTCCTTCTTCTCCTTCTCATTATTATTATTATTATTATTATTATTATTAAAATTATTATTATTATTATTATTATTATTATTATTATTATTATTATTATTATTATTATTATTATTATTATTATTATTATTATTATTATTATTATTATTATTATTATTATTATTATTATTATTATTATTATTATTATTATTATTATTATTATTATTATTATTATTATTATTATTATTATTATTATTATTATTATTATTATTATTATTATTATTATTATTATTATTATTATTATTATTATTATTATTATTATTATTATTATTATTATTATTATTATTATTATTATTATTATTATTATTATTATTATTATTATTATTATTATTATTATTATTATTATTATTATTATTATTATTATTATTATTATTATTATTATTATTATTATTATTATTATTATTATTATTATTATTATTATTATTATTATTATTATTATTATTATTATTATTATTATTATTATTATTATTATTATTATTATTATTATTATTATTATTATTATTATTATTATTATTATTATTATTATTATTATTATTATTATTATTATTATTATTATTATTATTATTATTATTATTATTATTATTATTATTATTATTATTATTATTATTATTATTATTATTATTATTATTATTATTATTATTATTATTATTATTATTATTATTATTATTATTATTATTATTATTATTATTATTATTATTATTATTATTATTATTATTATTATTATTATTATTATTATTATTATTATTATTATTATTATTATTATTATTATTATTATTATTATTATTATTATTATTATTATTATTATTATTATTATTATTATTATTATTATTATTATTATTATTATTATTATTATTATTATTATTATTATTATTATTATTATTATTATTATTATTATTATTATTATTATTATTATTATTATTATTATTATTATTATTATTATTATTATTATTATTATTATTATTATTATTATTATTATTATTATTATTATTATTATTATTATTATTATTATTATTATTATTATTATTATTATTATTATTATTATTATTATTATTATTATTATTATTATTATTATTATTATTATTATTATTATTATTATTATTATGATTATTATGATTATGATTATTATTATGATTATGATTATTATGATTATGATTATGATGATTATGATTATGATGATTATGATTATTATTATTATGATTATTATTATGATGATTATGATTATTATTATTATTATTATTATTATGATTATTATTATTATTATTATTATTATTATGATTATTATTATTATTATTATTATGATTATTATTATTATTATTATTATTATTATTATTATTATTATTATTATTATTATTATTATTATTATTATTATTATTATTATTATTATTATTATTATTATTATTATTATTATTATTATTATTATTATTATTATTATTATTATTATTATTATTATTATTATTATTATTATTATTATTATTATTATTATTATTATTATTATTATTATTATTATTATTATTATTATTATTATTATTATTATTATTATTATTATTATTATTATTATTATTATTATTATTATTATTATTATTATTATTATTATTATTATTATTATTATTATTATTATTATTATTATTATTATTATTATTATTATTATTATTATTATTATTATTATTATTATTATTATTATTATTATTATTGTTATTATTATTATTATTATTATGATTATGATTATTATGATTATGATTATGATGATTATGATTATGATGATTATGATTATGATGATTATGATTATTATTATTATGATTATTATTATGATGATTATTATTATGATTATTATTATTATTATTATTATTATTATTATTATTATTATTATTATTATTATTATTATTATTATTATTATTATTATTATTATTATTATTATTATTATTATTATTATTATTATTATTATTATTATTATTATTATTATTATTATTATTATTATTATTATTATTATTATTATTATTATTATTATTATTATTATTATTATTATTATTATTATTATTATTATTATTATTATTATTATTATTATTATTATTATTATTATTATTATTATTATTATTATTATTATTATTATTATTATTATTATTATTATTATTATTATTATTATTATTATTATTATTATTATTATTATTATTATTATTATTATTATTATTATTATTATTATTATTATTATTATTATTATTATTATTATTATTATTATTATTATTATTATTATTATTATTATTATTATTATTATTATTATTATTATTATTATTATTATTATTATTATTATTATTATTATTATTATTATTATTATTATTATTATTATTATTATTATTATTATTATTATTATTATTATTATTATTATTATTATTATTATTATTATTATTATTATTATTATTATTATTATTATTATTATTATTATTATTATTATTATTATTATTATTATTATTATTATTATTATTATTATTATTATTATTATTATTATTATTATTATTATTATTATTATTATTATTATTATTATTATTATTATTATTATTATTATTATTATTATTATTATTATTATTATTATTATTATTATTATTATTATTATTATTATTATTATTATTATTATTATTATTATTATTATTATTATTATTATTATTATTATTATTATTATTATTATTATTATTATTATTATTATTATTATTATTATTATTATTATTATTATTATTATTATTATTATTATTATTATTATTATTATTATTATTATTATTATTATTATTATTATTATTATTATTATTATTATTATTATTATTATTATTATTATTATTATTATTATTATTATTATTATTATTATTATTATTATTATTATTATTATTATTATTATTATTATTATTATTATTATTATTATTATTATTATTATTATTATTATTATTATTATTATTATTATTATTATTATTATTATTATTATTATTATTATTATTATTATTATTATTATTATTATTATTATTATTATTATTATTATTAGCACATTGAATGTCTTATTATTTTCGAATATATGTAGCTAACATATCTGGTTTTTTTTATTATTCTGTAATTGCTACTTGTTTCTTTTATTGAAGATTGTGAACCAATGTACGTGCAGGAGGATCTCCAGCGTCCAGCGACACCAGTGGTCTCAGCGCGTGACCGTAAGGGGCTCCGTCACACCAGCAGCGAAGAAAGTCACCTCCCTCCCTCATCCATCAGGAACACAGGAAACTGGAGGGAGGAGGAAGCAGTGGCGGGGCCTTCAGGTCTGAGCAGACCATCTCCTTCATCATCATCAACACCATCACCGGCAGAAAGGGTATGTAGAAATGATCATTTTAACCAGAATGCAAAACTATTTTGTCAGCATTCAAGGGTCGTATTTTCAATATCAAAATTTAAAATACGGCGGGAATAATGGTTTCCAGTGAGTTTCTGGATGAATGCAGGAGTCTCGTTGTTAGAGAAATTGAATCAACCTTAAAGAGGAGTATATCTGCATTTTAGATGAGTTTTTCACTGAAAGCCTCATACTTAATTCAGACACCTGACCATGAAAACGTGGAATCGGTTTATTTTAATTCCAAGATTAAAGAGATCCAGCAATCATCTAACGCGGATGATATCTTATGTGCAATGAAAAATGAAATTTTAGAAAGCCTAGCCTGTTTTGACGGCCAAGCAAGTTCAAAGACTTTGTTTGAAATCCACTCGCTAGTAAACAGCGCAGCAGAATATAATCCTCTTCGCGCTTCAGGGTATATTGAGTTGCCTGCATGCATCATGAGGAAGAATGCTATTTTCAACATTAAGAATAATGATGATTTTTGTTTCGCTTTGGGCATGTTGGCTACAAAATTTTCCGCCAAGGTAAATAGATGCCGTCCATCGTCTTACCCTAGGAACATGCTATTCAAAACATTCAATTATGAGCAAATTACATTCCCATTTCCAATTGATCAAATTGAACGTTTTGAGAAGCAAAATTCTGATGTATCTATAGCTGTATTTGCTCTAAATGCCAACAACTCGGTGGAGTCTATTCGCAAACCATCTGCGAGTAAGGCTAGCCAGGTTAACCTGCTGATCATCGGTAATGGTGATCAGTCTCACTACTGCCTCATTACCAACATATCGAGGCTTATTAGAAGTCAGATAACTGCAAATTACAAGAAAATGTGGCTATGCGAGGCATGCATGACAAGGTGTCCTAATGAGGATGCATTGAGATTGCATAAACTGAAGTGCAATAAATGTCAGACACTCAAAATGCCTGCGCAGGGTGAGAGTTTGTCGTTTAATGCATATTCCAAGTCTGCTCCTGTACCTTTTGTTATTTATGCAGATATCGAATCTGTTTTGAGACAGGTTCACTCATGCGAGCCCTCAGACGCAGAGAGCTGGACCCGATCCATACAAGAGCATGAGGCGATATCTATAGCACTGAAAGTTATATGTAGGCATGGCCAGTCATTGTCGTGATTTAAGCTCTTCAGAGGTGCTAATACACTCGATGACTTCTTCACTGAACTTAGGAAGATTGGTGCTGAAGTCATTGAGGTATACAAGCAAATTGTACCACTGCAAATGACACCCCTGAATGAGCTGGATTTCAGCAATGCTGATCATTGTCATATATGCAGGAAAGGCTTTGCTATAGATGATATCAGGGTGAGGGACAATTGCCAAATCACTGGAGCATATCTCGGAGCGGCGCATAATACTTGCAATTTGAATAGAAAATTGCCGATGTTCATTAAATTTTTTTAATTGCTTAAGGAATTATGATAGCCACTTCTTGATAAGGCACATGGCTTATGACAATGGGAACATTTCATACATCGCAAAATCTTTTGAACGTTATGTTTCATTTAGCAAAAGATATAGGGGCATAAAATTCAGGTTCCTTGAGAGCTACAAGGTTCTTGATGATAAGTTATCCATTCTAGCTGATGTGGTAGATGACGATGACTGCAAGGTCACTAATGCCGAGTATTCTAACCCAGAACACCTGGAGCTAATGAAGTGCAAGGGGATATTTCCTTATACTTATCTGGATTCTGTCGAAAAGCTCAAAGAAGAGGAGCTTCCACGCATCGAGCTTTTCGATGGCATTTCGGAAGATGAATATGCCCATGCGCTTAAGGTGTGGGGCACATTAAACATACAGAATCCTGGGGAATATAGTGATCTTTATTTGAAGACAGATACGCTTCTTTTAGCGGACGCATTCGAAAAGTTTAGAGACTTGTCACTGGAGATGTATCATCTGGACCCAGCATGGTACTACACCTTACCATCGCTAGCCTTCGACGCCATGGTTAAAACAACTGTAGTCGAATTGGAGTTACTATCGGATACCAGTATGCACAGGAACTTTCTAGCATACCCTGATGATAATAACTTATATGGGTGTTAGCTGGTCAGAACCTTACCGCATGGCAATCTGAGATGGCTTTAGACGATTGAAATAGAGAATATAAACTTCGCCAGGATCCCCGAGGACTCAAACACAGGATATGTTCTAGACGTAGATCTAGAGTATCCTGACCATCTCCACGACGCCTATAATGATCTTACTCTCTGCCCCCAGAGTGAGATACAACCCGGTAACCAATACAAGAAACGGATTGCAAGTCTCGCGGGCAAAAGCAAATATGTCTTGCATTATAAAACCTTGCAGCAGTGCTTAGAATTAGGGCTGATATTGAGACATATTCATCGGGTGGTATCGTATGACCTAGCTAAATGGCTTAAGGTTTATATTGACCTTAATGCCAATAAGCGTGCCAGGGAAACTTCTAAGTTTGGTCAAAACCTCTGGAAGAAAATGAACAACGCTGTGTACGACAAGTTTATGGAAAACGTGCGTAATCACCGTGATTTCCGTATAGTAACTGCCTGGAAGCAAGCGCGGAAATATACGGCACGTCCAACGAATATAAGAAGCATTCTCTTCCATGAAAACTTGGTTGGCATAGAGTTGGCTAGAGAGCAGATCCTCATGAACAAACCAATCTATATTGGTCAGGCGATTTTAGACCTCTCAAAATTTATTATGTATGATTTTTTATCATGTAATGAAAACCCAGCTGAATGATCCTGTCCTGGATTATATGGATACAGATTCATTCATTTTGGAAACAAGTTCCTATATATCAGTTCAGGAAGATGCATCCCCAACTTTTTGGTACTTCAAATTATGCAGCTGATAATGTATACGGGATAAAGCCGGCCAATAAGAAAAAGATTGGGTTGTTTAAGGATAAATTGTGTGTAAGGGTGATGACCGAATATCTTGGTCTCAGAGCAAAGCTCTACAGCTGTAATTATGACAAGCAAACGGTTATGACGGCGAAGGGGATTACCAAAGGTGGAAAGCGAAAAATCACCTTAGAGAAATATTTCGAGTGTCTGCTGGATTTGCATAAAAAATTTTGGCTAAACAAATTTGCTTCAGGTGCACCAAACATAAAGTTTCGACCGTCGAAAAAAAATAAAATTGCAGTGCATGGAGGAGACATTAAGCGGAAGCTTATTGATGGCTCCCATGCAACACTTGAGTGGGGCCAATATTCCCTCAGTTCTTCATGAGCCATTTCATAATAACTTGGATGCCCCATCTCCATCTCTGTGAACATATGTATATATGTATATAATGTACAAATGTATATTATTTATTTATTTATTATTTACTTTGTAAATACTGTTCTTAAAAGGCTAGGAACTTTCATAAAATAAAAAACGGACATATATATTTTGAGATTCAGTGTTATTTATTTCACTATGATTGTTTTTTTTACAATAAATCCTCCGATCAGTCCACTGACTATTAGGGAATCCATACCACCTGACTAGAATCCTGTTTCCTTGATGCCTCAAGATCTTCTCAACCAAATAGATGTTGGGGAATAATGTTGAATAACGTTCATGGCCACAGAAGGCTCCCTTTATTTCCTCGCCGTCCTTATCCTTTAGAATGTATGCGACAGGATTGATTTGCTTCACCTTGGCCACTTGGAAGATTTCAACGCTCCAGTTGGGTTCAAAACCCTTTTCAAAATGTCCTTTATTTTTTGATATCCTCACATAATCACCAACATTAAACTTTCTGGCACTCCTCTTCTCTATTGGTGGCTCATCATAGTTGTAAGCAGACAAAAGAAGATCATTGTTCTGCACTTCATGAGGCTTCGTTCGGATAGTCGTGTGGTAAGTGTCATAGTATTTGGCAATGATTCTAGGTAAGAGATCTAGCCACTTGTAGGAACCTTGAGCTAGAAACTCTCGATACATCATATTCTTTGATGTTCTTATTAACCGTTCCACAGCTGCAGCCTTGACATCTGTATAAGTACTGTGGTGATTGATATTATACCTCGCCATTAAAATCTTGAAGTGTTTGTTACAAAATTCCTTCCCATTATAACACTGTATTTGTCTGGGAGGTTTTTTCATGTCATGTAATATATCCTCCATAGCCTTTGAAACTTGGAGCCCCGATTTGGTCTTTAACGGCATGGCATACGCCAATTCAGCGTAGAAGTTGACTGCAATAAGGACATATTTGAAGTTCTTATTTATTCTTGCATGCGGTATCATCTCCACCAGGTCGATCTGTATCAGATCATGTAGTCCTTTACTGATGATCTTGTGTCGCAAAAAGTTCCTCCGTGCAGGAGCATGAAGTTCTCTAGTTATATG
The DNA here is from genome assembly GCA_030765055.1 of Mantis religiosa. Classification (NCBI taxonomy): domain Eukaryota; kingdom Metazoa; phylum Arthropoda; class Insecta; order Mantodea; family Mantidae; genus Mantis; species Mantis religiosa. The sequence goes on along the minus strand of CM060948.1, from coordinate 308,358,478 downwards.
TTGCTTTACTCGGGTCATGCTATAATCTTAACCGATTTCAGTTATTGAATTATCTCCCTAATTTCTTGGGTATGATTGTTATTCGCTGCGTCCCTAGTTGCAACTAGAAGCCTGAGGCGATTTACCAGGTCGTTGGGGTCGTTCCAATAGATGTAGTCTTGCTCTGCGTCAGGGCAATGCTCCTTCCGCTCCAATCCTAAACCTTTGTGCATAATACTTTTATACTTGTAGGAACTGCCCGCGCTCAGCTGTCCATGATTGGTGTAGCTTCGACGATGCACTAGAGTTGATCTCAGTATTTTTTGTCAAAATTATCCAGATCCTCTTCTGTATAGGCATGCATTTCAGGGTTCCTCTTATAAATCAGTTCACTTAATTCAGGTGCAACCTCATATACTTCTTCGCCTACTCGAATTCGATTATTAATAAAGTCAATGATCTTGTTTCCCAGCATGTAGCTACCATCTTTGTATCGTATAACATATGATGCATCTAATTCATTTTTGTCCTTCTTTCGAACTTTCTGGAGATGACTAATTATTTTTTCTCTCTTCTCATCCTTAATTGGCTCATTATTTTTTAAGTTGCTTTCCTCCTCCGCTTGTGTTGTAGGTGTATTCCTTTTCTGGAGTTCTAATATATCACGCAGCGGTTCTATTTCTGGTTGAAGAGCCTCGCTCATTACTCTCTGGTATCGAGCTGGCGACCTCTTAAGGCCCTCAACTTTTCGCATATAGCCTTGGAATTCTTGGCTATAGATTCCTTTAGTCTTATGTTTTTTTGTCCGTTGTGCAAACGGTCTCAAGCTAAGAGATTGCATTCATTCATAGCATAGGTGTAGGGGAGAGTTTATATTCAAGCGCTAACTCGATGTTTAAAGCACCTCGATCCAATGCATTACTTGTAAGTGAAGTGAATGATATGCGATCGTCCTTTTTAATGATTACAGGAAAGTTCTTAATGGTATCCTTATTTTTGAGATTGTAATTTCGGTTTTTCGATGAGCAAGTATACGTTCGCCGCTCCCCAATTCTTGTTCTGGCACAATAGTGCACGAAAAGAGACTTGCATCTATTGTAAATGAAGAGTATCTGACAGCTGTAGAAAGTATGTACGCACCGTTACCAGTTCTGTGAGGAAACGCTTGTAGTTGAATGCCAAGATGTCCTCTCATTAACGATAACCTCGTTTTCAATGTGTCCACTGTTTTAGCAATCTGTTCGAAAACTGTTTTTCACGTGCAAAATTGGTGCCTGTAACAAAAGGTATTGTACATGGAATTATAAATTTCACCGATTCTGTAAGGAAAGAGCCGTGAATTTCTTTAGTTCCACTTACTTTGATTGTCTCTGCTTGAGCTGGTACACGCTACACTTCTCATTGCAGGGGAAGTAAGATAACATATGCTCATGAGCATCGTGCTGCGTACACAGGGTAGCATGCGTATCACCGTTACAAAATTCAGAGTGGTGTATAGCCTCGTGACTTGAAGTGAATCCATCAGCCTCATCAGCTCCGCTTTCCTCTTGCTCATGAACCGGCTCTTGTCTGGAATAACGAATATGTTTTAAACTACATTTTCTTCTTAAATAAAAATCGCCAATAAATAATCTAGAAGAAAATAGAATAATTGTTATTATACTTTCATATATCGCTTTCTGCGGACTGGGCAGATTTATGTGCATATTTTACGAGAAGACATCTGATCGTGGTATGAAGGTCTGCTGCAAACAATTGTCTGCATAACACCGTTGCATAACTCTTTTTGGTAATAGGCGTAATGATGCGCTTTCCGCTGCACACTCACTCCCGAGATCTGACATATCAGTCATACCAAATAAATACGCTGAGAGGTTCCAAGAACTAATGTAGCGCTCCAAGCCGGAGAGTCTTATATGCACTTTCAATACTGGTGGTGGAATTCAGGGGTGGGGAAATCGTTTGGGGGAAAAATAATTGATGACTTCCCTTAAAAAACCCTGTGAATGCCTTGTTGTGTTTACTCCCACATAATCTTTGTCCCGTAACAGATGTTAATTCTCAGGCCCCTTATTTGTGAGGGCCATTGAGCATGCCTGCATTTTTTCACATAACACAGACACCAGACAACACTTAACAGATGTTGAATCTCAACCCTAACCCACATATCACAGACACCTTTCGAGACATGTCTGTCCCTTCCATACCACATGTAACACCTTGGATGGTCCCCACCCCCTTCTACCGACGACAGGCAACACTTAACAGATGTTCAATCTCAACCCTCCCCTACATATCACAGACACCTGTTCAGATACGTCTGTCCCTTCCATACCACATGTAACATCTTGGGCGGTCCCCAGCGACGCCATAACAGATGTTCAATTTCAGGCCCCTTATTTATGAGGGTCATTAAACGTGCGTGCATTCTTTCACATAACACAGACACCAGACAACACTTAACAGATGTTCAATCTCAACCCTTCCACACATATCACAGACACCTGTCGAGACATGTCTGTCCCTTCCATACCACATGTAACACCTTGCGTGGTCCCCACCGATGCCATAACAGATGTTCAATCTCACCCCTCCCCACATGTCACAGACACCTGTCGAGACATGTGTGTCCCTTCCGTACCTCATGTAACATTTTGGGTGGTCCCCACCCCTCTTCCACCCCTCCTACCCCTCATCCTCCCACCGACGCCATAACAGATGTTCAATCTCACCCCTGCCCACATGTCACAGACACCTGTCGAGACATGTATGTCCCTTCCATACCACATGTAACGTGTTGGGTGCTTCCCACTCTCCTCCCCCTCCCCATTCCGCCGACGTCATAACATATGTTCAGTCTCACCCCTCTCCACATGTCACAGATGCCTGTCGAGACATGTCTGTCCCTTCCAGACCACATGTAACATTTTGGGTGGTCCCCACCCCTCCCACCCTACCCCTCCCACCGACGCCAGGCATTGCGACGTCTGTATCTAGAAGGCACATGGTAATGCTACTAACAAGCTGTAGTATTATGGAGTAGCTCTGCACTTGTTTACTCGCTCGGAGCTGATATGCAACTGAACTACCCTCCTCTCCAGTTGAAAACTTTTTGAGGTGGACTCCTCCAGATACCATTGCGAATCGCTCTTCATCTGTCAATATATAAAAATATATCTGTACCCTTCCTTGTATGCATATTTTGTCAACCTGAAAGACCTTTTTAGGCACTCAGGCTTCAGTTTTAACAATTAATGGCATTCCTAAAATAAACAGTAAACAAAGGTTAAACAACCATCATCCTAGCCAAAACTTTGTATCCAGACAAGTGTGTATTATAAGACCAACATTTTAGCGCTTTTTTTAATAACCTGAAAGGGGAAAAGGCAATTTCACATTCTATATAATTTCCGCAAGGAGGTACGTGAGCTCAAAGTCATTTTCTGGGATATAAGATTATTTGAATTACCGGTTATCGCCTTTGTGGCTCTGTAAGATGAACTTAGCTGTTTTAATAACAAATAATTGACAATTTACCTTAGATACCTAATCAAAAGCTATTTAAATGTATGTGTATTGAAGAACAAAGGATACTATCCACTGAAAATCTAATATAACAAAATATTGGAGCCTATTGACAGAAGCCAAGTGAAGCCTAAAGTCTAAATTTTCCGAATTTTATTTGTCCATACAGAACTGGGAGTCTACAGCTTGAAATAGTTACCCTTCCTTGATTTTCATATTGCCTGTAAATAGTGCCAAGTATATGTGCTAGTATAAAGGGATTACTGTGCATTGATATTTTAAAAAATTCATCAAAACGTGAAAACAGTAGAGGGAATGACTGATACGTATAAATATTCAAGAAAGTTGCCATTATATATTGCCATACGCAGGAACATGTACAGAACACTAACGATGTTGCTTCTAATCGAAATATGGTGCGTTCTAATCCCGAGAGCCTACAAATTTGTCTGTCTTTCTTTTATACGATATTTCCCACCATCTCTGTAAATATCACAAACAAACCTTTCAGTTTGTTCTAAAAACATTGTACAAATTACAAGAGGCCGTCAGCTAGCCTGTAGAGCTGACGTAGCTAGCGCAATCTAATGGCCACACGTAGAAGCACAGCGCCATTCGAAACTGAGGTAAATTGGTTTCGCAATCGCTTAATTCTTACTGAACTTCCATATTTCCCTTGTACGTAGGCACACAAAATAAGCAATATAGAATCGGTTATGTCTATTAAAATGAAGATGGCAGCACAATCCTTTTTATGAAGATATTGCACGTGATAAAGGAAAGTTACGCGAGTAATGCACTTCTTAAGTTTATATTGAGCAATTAATCCTTTCTTAAATGATCAGAATTGGTCCTTTTAAATACAACCCATCTATGTAGCTGTTTTAATTAATTAGAATTGACCGAAATATCAACGCCACGGCCGGGATTTGAAACACTGATCTCCAGATTTCCGTTCGGTTGCTCTTACCCCTTGAGCTACCATAGCCAACACGCCGACGTGACATTAAACTATCCAATTGACTCACTATATGTTTTTCCGGTAAACCACTTAGGCCCGGTTGCATAAGAGATAATCTAAGTTCAAGCATACGAAAATGATCTTCAGTCAAGCTAGGCTTAGAAGCTTGGTTGTACAATAGTTGATCTAAGTTCATGGCCTCTTGATCTAAGATCAAATCTAACTGGTGAATTTTCTCCAGTTTACTTGGTTGAACTTAGATCAGCAGAACTTCAGAATTTACACAATAGTTCCTGAGAAGAATTAAGAAGTGCAACTTTAAATAAAATGGTAAGTAATGCTGTTTTGTGGTTACTTGGATAAATAATTATCTTTTTATTTCACAGATGTCTGTTAATGATATTTTTATTACTTTCAGATTTCAGATTACTCTGATATCTCTGATGATGAGAATTTTCAATTTGAAAGGGCTCCTCGTGTTTTCCAACATAGAGGAAATCCCATCATAGAAATTAATGACAGAGAATTCAAAATGAGATTTCGACTATCAAAGTATGTAGTTGAAGAACTGAAGCATAGGCTACATGCACAATTAAGAACACAAACCCTCAAAAGTTTTGCACTCAATCCAATATTTATGATCCTGCTCACATTACGGTTCTATTCAACTGGAAGCTTCCAAATGGTGCTTGGGGATATATTTAATATAAATAAAGGAACGGCATGTAGAACAATCCCTAGGGTTACAAGGGAGATTGCAGCTTTAAGTTCTCATTTCATAAGGATGCATATGAAAGAGGGTGAAATAAGATGGGTTATGCAAGATATCCATAATATACGTAATTTCCCAGGAGTTTTAGGTGTAATAGACTGCACACACACATCCAATTACATCACCTGGTGGGAATAATGCCGAGATTTACAGAAATCGCCATGGTTGGTTTTCTAAATGTTCAAGCTATCTGTGACGCAAAACTTCGATTCCTGAATGTTGTTGCTAGGTGGCCAGGTTCAGTACATGATAGCAATATTTTTAGATATTATAGAATTCATGCACAGCCTGAAACTGACAAATTTCCCCGAGGTGTGCTCCTAGGGGACAGTGCTTATCGCTGCTGTCATTACTTACACCTACATTGCACAAACAAGATCAGTTATTTAAAGCTGTTTTTGGTGTTGTCAAAAGAAGATTCCCATACATAAGAATGAAATTAGCTGTGAAATTACTTCGAGTTCCTCCCATAATAGTCGCAACTTTTGTATTACGTACTTTGACCATTAATGCAGGTGACAACATTCCTGACGTAGACGATACTGTTTACAGGGGAAGGAGAGTGCACCAAGAACTGCCTATACCTGATTTAAATCAAAGAGATAGAAAGGAAAACACAGCACTTAGAACTGCACTAATTAACAACACATTCAGGTAATCACTATTTATTTTTAGTTTACATAACCTTACTTGTCACAGCAAATTTAATTTTGTCTGTTCTACCTCTACTTGCAACTGTAATATTTTCATTCTTAGTTCATGTTCTTTTCTAGCAAATCTCATATTTTGTTCGTGTTCTTTTTCCAAACATTCCAGCCTCCTCTTATAAAACTGTTCCCTAACGTCTTCCTTCCTTTTCTTTACAGTATATGAAGATCGGGGTGTAGTTGAAGCTGAAGGACCTGGTTCAATCAGCTGCACCTTTTCCGAGGAATTCTCGGACCTGCAGACGTCCACGACCTCCAGTTGGACATCATTGAAGTCCTCTTGGGGTGAACACATGACATCCACAATTACTTCTCCAACTTCCTCAGTGTGGAAACCCACGTCGTCGTCAAAGTCGCAGCTAATGGAATGAAATTGCGGCTTCGGCGCTGTAATTAGCTTGTGTCCAGTTTCGTCTAAGGAAGACGGCACAAACATACCTCCACCTGTTTTATGAGTCTGAACTTTGTCATCAGCGTTCATTTTTTGTCCGCTTCTTAATATTCTCGTAACATAGCTTTAGTGCTTTCTGGTCACGTGCAACGCAACTTTTAGAATGAAATTCTGCTGTTACTTCCTTCCACGCCTGTTCCTTTTTCGTTGTCGTATTGCTTTCCGTCTTTTTTATTTTCTATTACATCTTTATGTTGGAGGACAATGACCACGAACATAGTTTTTTCTGCATTTTTGAAGCTCGCAGAACGTATCTTCTTTGTTTGAACTTCCATTATTTTTGTTTATATTTTCCAAGTCACAGTGTTGTAAACAGACGAAAATGAAAAGTACGTACATTAGACATATAATAGAGATAAAGTAAGTGAAATGATTAACTTTTTATAAAAACTGTCTCAATATGGAGTAAATTGTTATACTGCTTATATAAAAGAACACTATTTATAGGACTAATAACCATAAAGCGAAAGATTTATTTAGATTTTGTTATGTCTATATTGGCTACACTGTGCACTAGTATAATACAGAGTCGAATAGTTACGACAATTCTCGAATCCTTTCGATAGAATACGAAAGTTGCAACATGTTTGGCGATGTTGCCGTATCCGCTTATGTGAGCTCAGATCAGAACTGAACGGCGTTCACCTGATTTAAGATTAGCATTTTACAACCCAGGCGGGTTCGTAAACTTAGTTCAATTTTGATCTTCGATTATAAGTGAACTACAGTTAGCGACTTTTATGCAACCGGGCCTTAGAGCTCTCATAGTCAAGAGACATATTTATGGCGACGTACCATTGTAAGTACTTAATTACCAGGATTGTTTATCTTAACATTAAGAGTTCAATAATAAAAAGCCCTGTATTAAAGTACTTACATTAGTACGTCGCCACAAAACGGTACGTACCTCATTGTATATGTGAACTCCTAGTAGTTTATCGGGGGAAATGGCAGTCAGATTAGATTAGATTAGGTTGATTTGCGTTCAGTAGGTTCACTTGTAGCCAGTAAAGGCCTGTGAACATTGAACATGTTCGGAGGTATAAAGTTCAATAGCATATATATGTACAAAAGTTAACATAAGACACATATTATAGTATACAGACAATATAAACAACATTATGGAAAACAAAGCAGGGATAATTATACCTATATGATACAAAATCAAACACTTTTTAAATCAGCTTTCACTTGGCTTACGCCTGTACGTCTCAACGATTTTGCAATGGATACCATTCTTGTTATTTCTTAAATACGTATACATTAAAAATAAACCTTCAATATGCATAAAAGATTTATTTGTAATGGTTTGTCATTGGAACAGATAGATACTACGTACAGAGCTACAGAAGCATTATCAGGATAATTTGCCATTCACATCATTCTGTACAGAATAAAAAGATTTTGAGCTAAGGTACTCTCTAATAGCATTTTTAAAGGCACCGAAATTATCAATTTTTTTCTTAGGAACATTAGGAAGTGCGCCAGATATTTTGATAGTTTTATAATACACACCTTTCTGGAAGCAAGAAAGTTTAGCACTGGGAAAATGGATGTTATACGTTTATCTCCTGTTTATTCTGTGAATTACGTTATTTGTTGCAAATAAGGCACGATTGCATACAAAGAATTTTAGGATCGAGAATATGTACATGCAAGGAAGCGTTAATATCTTCAACCTTTTAAAAATATCTTTACAGTCCCAGTTGGCCATAGTAGCTCAATGGTTAACAGCAACCAGACGCAGATCTGTGGTTCAAATCCCAGCTATGGAATTGAATTTTGCAGTCTCACTATAGCTATCCGAGCCTTAGCCTACAAACAGCTAGTGTGGAGGAACGAAGAATTAACATCAATTAACGTATCAGCAAGTTTGAATTCTCAAATACTTATACTTTATCAAATCGGAGGTCGTTTCTCATTTTTAATAATTTTGGGCAAAAAATTAGACCGAAGTATAAAAACCTAATGTGTAGTGACTTACCCATAAAATTTGACCTTCGCTTAAAGTTAACTATATTCCTATATCCCATACACACAACGAAAAGTGGGTTTCTGGTTACATTTAGATAGATGGAAGTTATTAATAAAATTTGTTCATGAGATTTAAAAATATTTTTTGTGTAGTTTTACTTTCCTTTAAGAAAGTAAATATTACGTAATTGTTCGACAGAGTCATGAATGAAGATGTTTATGGAGAAAGAATAGTTTATGAGAGAATGCTATATTCAGAAGATTGCTACAATTTGAGACGAAGTTGCTTGATTTACATTAGGAATGTGCATTTTCATTGGGGTATATGTTCCATTCGTGAGAATAAAGAAAGGCCAACCTGTTTTGTAGATCATGTTTTTGTAATATCCAGAGACAATTACTGGAGGAAAAACATTTCTCTAAGGAAAATGTCTGTAAATCCTTCTGTAAGTTGTTTGTACATAAGGAGGTTATGAGATCACAAAAATTGCCAACTTATGTTAAACTAAACCACTTAGAGTAATAAAGGGAAACTTATAGTATAACAAAGTGAAGCACGAAAAATACCAGAGATTAAACAATGTTAGTACACTAAAATGTAGATACCGTTTAAACAAAACAATTTCTTAACATATTTTTAACGAGTAAGCAATTTGCGACATACTATCCGTTTGAATTTTCCAATTATTGAACTCCTACCTCTAAAACCAGATGTTATACTTATTTTTTCTGTGGTTAATATGAAGAGAGATATTTCTAAAGCCACCTTATAACGATCTCAATGTAAACATTTGACAACCACCTCGAGGCTTTTGTCTTATACCTTCCTTGCACGGACATGTAATTACACATAATCTGATACAGAGATATTTCCCTCGATTCCTTGAAATCTTAGGGGATTAATTTAAGAATTGTCTCTTTAGTGCCCTTCATGTCCTATTTAACCAGAAGGAAGTTATTAATTGATGAATGATCCTAAGTTTAAAAACAAGAATGTATTTGGGGTTACGTTTACATTCGTCTATAAGACTAAACAGTAAGTGTTAGACAAGTCATTTGAATATACAGGCTGATTTTTAAAAGAAGATACGAGAAGGTCATCTGTATCTCCACGAGGGTGCTCCAATGTTGCTCACCAGATCGCCTTTCTTTATCCTCTCAGCACTCGAAACATAAACAAGGGTTCGAGCTATCTCACCTCAACAAAATTATGCACAGTTAATCTGTATTTCCCTACTTTAAAACATAAATAAGTTCACACATTCACTGAGTCGTAGGGTCTTCAAGTGTGTGAGTTCTTTTAAATAATTGCTTGCACTATGTGACTAATATCACTGGGCAACAATGAAAATGTTTCCATCTGCGGAATTAAAAATTCACCATCAAAATGATAGATTAACTCTTGTTTTGAAGATAAAGTGACATTTCATTTTTTAGAGTCAAGATTTTAAATTAGGGGGAACCTTTTGGGAGTAGGCACGCCTACCAAATAACAAAACACAAACGCTCTTCAGCTGTTTGTAAGTCTTAAACATAGATACTGTTGCTGTGACTGTGAATTACATGTATTTTCTACTCAAATTATTGCAAAATTTCTGGCTGGCGAGTGCTTTTTAGTGTAAAATTTGTAAAAATGCCACGAAAATATGTAAATATGGCAAATAACGTTTGCTATATTTGTGGTGGAGTAAAATGTTCCTCACAGAAACGCAATCTGACGCCTCTTGTAAAGACTGCCTATCAGTATTATTTCTGTATGAAAGTAGGGGACCACGATATGTCTTGGGCTCCACATATATATTACAACACGTGTTCAGTTCCACAGCGCAAATGTCTGAAAAAGAAGAAGCGATGTATGACTTTCGCTGTGCCAATGATTTGGCGGGAGACTACAAACCATACAGATGACTGTTATTTTTGCCTGACTCCACCAATAAAGGCAGGATTGTCTGTGAAGGAAGGAAGAACAGTTCAGTACCTGAATCTTCCATGTGCGCTTCGTCCCATTCCACATTCGGTTAGTTTACCAGTTCCTACTCCACCCGAAAATTGTGTGTTTGAAGTAGAAGATGAAGACATTATGGAACAAGAAGACCCAAACAAACCTACTACATCCCATGACCCTGATTTTGAGGGAAAAAATGATAAAAGGTACAGACTGAGCCAAGCGGAATTGAGTGATCTCATTAGAGGCCTTTCCTCTCAAAGAAGGCAGAAATTCTTGGGTCTCGACTACAGCAATGGCATCTTCTCCAAAGTGATGTAAGAGTCTCACAGTACAGAAAACGTCACATGGAACTGCAACCCTTTTTTGAGAAGAAACATAATCTTATTGTTTGCTGCGACATCAATGGCTTGATGAAATCTTTGAATTTGAACTATGATCCAACTGAATGGAGGCTATTCATAGACTCCTCCAAGCTTAGTTTGAAAGCTGTGTTACTTCACAACGGGAACCTTCTTTCATCTATTCCTGTTGGTCATGCTGTTCATATGCAGGAGACATATGCAAATATGAAAGCTCTCTTGGACCCAATTAAATATCATAAACACAAATGGAAAATCTGTGGTGATGTAAAAGTCATTGCCATACTCTTCGGAATGCAACTGGGTTACACAAAGCATAGCTGCTCTTTATGTGGGACAGTAAAGATAGGAAATTGCAGTATATTAAAGAAGACTGGCCTGCAAGAAATCTTCACCCTAGCGAGAAAACTGTCGCTGACAAGCCTGTTGTGGACCCAAAAGACATTCTTCTTCCACCCCTGCATATCAGGCTGGGTATGATGAAAAACTTTGTCAAAGCTGTGAACCGAGAAGGACGGGTATTTAAGTACACCAGAGAGAAATTTTGAAAATTAAGTGATGCAAAAGTTAAGGAAGGCATTTTTGTCGGACCACAAGTAAGATAACTTGTGAAGAATCCTGCATTTGACCAAGTTTTGGAGGGGAAAGAAAAGGAAGCTTGGGAAGCCTTCAAGGATGTTGTTCATGGGTTTTCTGGCAACAAAAGAGAAGACAACTACAAGCATTTGGTGACAGTGCTCCTGCAAAAATACCGTAACCTTGGATGCAACATGCCCCTTAAAATCCATTTTCTCCACTCCCACCTAGACTTTTTCCCTCCTAGTTTTGGAGCTGTTAGTGATGAACATGGGGAGAGATACCATCAGGATATTTCTGTTATGGAACAAAGATATCAGGGCCGTTGGAATGAAGTAATGCTTGCGGATTACTGGTGCTCATTGTATAGGGATTCTGCGGAACTCCATCACAAGGGGCAAGCTAAAAGAGGATAAAGTCAATAGGCCACCACATGAATCTCTTCAGACACGACTATCTGTGATGTATTTTTCCAGCAATTTAGAACTCTTAGCATGTAATTACCAGTTAAACAAATCAAATGCACCTTCATTGCTGTTAGCATGTATGTAATTAAAATGTATCCTTTTCTCTCAATCCATTAATATGTAATACTTCCACCTTGGGTATATCGTAGAAACTACAGCTAATAAAAAATTTTCATTGTCATATTTGTTTTTCTCAACCCAAAATTAGTAGGAATTGCCGTCATTAAGTTCTCGAAAAATTCAAAAATTATATTTTGTTGCCCAGTGTTTTCCATACTTACAGCTGTTGTTGCTATGCATCGTACGTTGATGCGGTAAGTATTTCTCCATAGAGACACATATAGGCGATGCACGTTGTAAAATCTAACATTTATCTACAATTATATTTATTAATATTTCCGCTAATATCTTAAGTACTAAAATTCAGATTGATATAAATACACATAGAGCAAAAAATAATGTGCAGCACACATGTGGTCAGGACATAATGGAAAGTCGAAAATGGAAAAATATTGGTACAAGCACCTCGTTTTTTCAAACATTTCCTCGTTCCATATGCAATATACTATTATTAACGACTTTGTTAACTGGCATGATCATATCACCGCTGCCGATATGCCGGAATTTTGACCCACAGGAATTCTTTTAGGTGCAAGCATATCTGCTGAAATGGGACTGTCGCTTTTGGATAAAAGGAATAAGCTGTTCATTGATAAGGAGCAAACTCTCGTCTTCCTGTTCAAAGAATTCTCTAAGAAAACAGACAAACTCTCTAGCTTGGCTATGTAATGTAACAACCTGACCGTAAGCTGATCTTTGCTTTGGGCGATGATTCCTCGGTCCACCTCTAATCCTACCGCCACTACGTCTTGCTTCCATAAAAGCGAATTTTAATTGTGTTTTAACAAAGCAAGCTAACAATACACAGCGCGAATAGGCACAAATAGGCAAACGCTGTTTCCCGCATACAACTAGTTCAGCAACGCAAAGAAGGTCCCTGGAAGGTATGTGCAGCCTTACACATTGGGACAAGGACAGCAAATGTGTGTGGCAGAAACATCTAGCTACACAAGGAGCAGACCCATAAAAATCATGCGCCCTATTCACTCTGTACGCTAAAATCGAGAAGCTACATTCACAAAATTACAATCCGTCAGAATGCTTTTGATTTGTATGTAACTGCACTGATATGGGGTGTCAAACCTGTTGAGGGAGGGTGTGGGAACCTTCGCCAACCCCCCTGCGTCTCAGACCTTAGAGACTTTCTCTCCTGTGGAGGACAGTAGCGATAACTGAGCTGAGAAGAATGTGATTCACCCACTTCACCAGTGTATCCAATCTGGCAACCTTTGTTTACGTTACCATAGCAACGCCCTTTCCTTCTTATCCTTCGCGTTCCTTGCCTGATGACCTTAACGTATCTTCTTTTAAATATCAGACTGCAATAAACCACAATGTTTATAGAGAAAGGAAGAACGCTTGAGAGATAAAGCTTTATTCAGAAGAGAGTTATTTGAGAGAGATTTGCTCGAATGGTTGTGGAATATGGATTTTAATCGGGGTACACGCCCCATACGTGAGAATAAAGAACAGGCAACATGTCTTATAGACAGTGTCTAATGAATATACCTGGAAATATTCAAAAAATGTATGCATAACTGAACAGTTTAGGAAATTTTACAGAGTCTAACAAATTTTAAACTGAACCTGTTATATTCAGTAGTGACGGAAACTATATAGTATAACAGGACGAGGCACGAAGAATACGATTGATTTAGTAGAACAGTAGTCAGACAGAGCGTGTGAGGTTCTACTTCTAATGAATTTAGGTTTCAGATGAATCCATTCTAATATACAAATCTTACTTCACAAATAATTCAGAGCCGTTAAAACGTGTAACTTATCGTCCTTAACTCTTCTCAGTTCTCCCAGTATTCAGTAGCACTGGTTTGTATTTTCAAATGCCTGGTAAGTTCCTGTAATTTAATATTTTATTTTTACCTTCTCTGCTGTATATAGCAAATAGGGGAGTTTTAGTAATCCACCCAAATATTCCTTGTCGAGATATCAACCAAAATACCCCTTTTGTGGTCTCCTCAATAAAAAGAGCATTTTAGGAAAGGTTTAGAAAGTTGACTTACTGAAGGATAGGCGTAGTAAATATTGTGGCTAAAATGTATGACATTGTATTAATTCCATTGAGAGAGTTCAGTAGAAGTACAAGTTCTGGGTTCGCCTGAAAATACACAAGAAGTTTTTAAAAAGTACCGTGTGTGTATGTGAGAGTGTGTCTTAATGTATGTGTGTGAATTTGCTTTTTGTTGAGTAAAGCACTTCCTAGATATTCCTTGTTATATGTTTAAGTTTTTAAGTCTTTCATTTATACTTCTTAAATCCGAAGTTGTTATTGAATCTTTTTGTCTCTGAGCAATAAAAGAGAAAGAAATGTTAAAGCTGTTGTATAGGGACCAGCTTTATAGGGATTTTTTGATATTCCCCTTGAACATACAAATAATTAGCAAAAAGACATTTATTCAAATGCTTATCTCAAGTGTGCTCAAATTAACGGAGGAATAGCGTTTGTTACAAGAGTCGACAAGCAGGCGTGAGTGAACACATCCAACTTTCTCTTGTCTACCTCATCATAGTAGGTAGAGAAGGAAGTGCAGTCCATCCAATAAGTCGATACGAAGCTTCACTAGATAGACACCTTTTCAGCGTTCATGTATAAGTAAAATGTTTTTATAAAAAGTTCATTTTTTGCATGTCTGTCTGTAGCACAATTGAAAAGTATAACGTCGTTTCATACAAATATGGTACTTCTGTTTAGTATATAAACTTTTCATAAAAATGCTAGGCATTGCATGGAAATGTCTTTACAAAACTTGGTTTTCACAGAAATGTTTAATGTTTGATTAAAGAACTGCAGAACGCCTCGATAGCGTAAATGGTAGCGTCTCTGGCTCACGTTCAAGAGGTCCCGAGATCGAATATCGCTAAGGGTGAGTTATATGCATAAGGTTTTTTCCAAAGTTTTCCCCTTATCCTTCAAGACGAATGTCGCGTACTGTAAGCTCCATGGACTCTGGACTCATTTGAGCATCATTTCACCCAATTCATTCGCCATCCGATATGACTTAACGCTGGAGGACGTAAATTACAGAAAAAAGTAAAGAACAACTTGTCAGGATATGTTACTGGAAAAATGAATGCATATTTTCAATTCTCTTGGAGCGTCCTCAGAATTTCTCTTCATTCCGAATAACTTGTGTCACTATTAAACTAGATTAGAAAAGTTTTACTGTACCAAAAATGTGGATCTCGTTAAAACACATCAAGGGTATGTTTGAAGTATCCAATAAATACACTTTGTGAAATAGGAGGTTGTTACTCTATCCTTTTTCATTCATTCTTCAATGCAGTAATGTGTGAATTCGAATACAATAAATCGATTTTTAGATGTCCATGAGATATACTCGAAACCTGAGTGTGTATTCGAATACACATGAAAAGATCTCGTTTGCTTTAGTATTGAGTACTGTTCTCTAATATCTGAAATTGTTGTTTACACGAGTCATTTATTTTATGTTGTTTTTCCGTATTTGTACACATATACACGGTACACATAAACACCGAACCCGCGATGCTCTATGCAGCGTAACGCCAGAGACATCCGCTTTGGCGACTTCGAGCACTTGCATCGAATACAGACAAATGTTCACGTTTGTAGTATCCGAGAACATGTTTTCGAATATAAGTAAATGTTCTGTATATTTAAATAATAATAATTAATAAATATCACTTTTTTTTCTTTTCGTAACTCTTTTTATCTGTATTTTTACACAAATACACAGTACACATAAACACCATGCCCAAGGCGGGACCCAAACCCGCGAACCTCTACGCAGCGGAAAGCCAGAGACGTCCGCTCTAGCGACTCCAGTACCTGCATAGAATATACGCAATTGTATTCGTTTGTAGTATCCCAGATCTTGATCTGCTATGCAAGCAAGTATTCTCGATTCGCAGCATCTCACATCATCTATGAACTTGCATTTAACTGCCCTAATGCATGCGCTCTAATGGCACAAATGTTGACTAGAAGCTCAGGCAGCACCATGCGTAATAGTTCATTATTGATGGTCATGATTAAAAACTATAGAAAGCAATGATATCAATAACACTACTTAACATGAAACTTACCTCCGGGAAGATGGAAACATTATGTGGCACAACAATGAGACAAACGCCAGGAGTATGTCCTAGGGAAGAGTAATGTACAGCAAACATCATTGGTTCAACCCGATAAGAATCTTCTCTCTTTCTTAGATATAAAACTAAGGGTATTTTACATGTCGTAGATCTACGGACAACAGACTGCAAGCTTTACTTCCCATCCGAAGGGTGGCACGTTAAGGATGTTTACACCCCAAGAAGATCTATCAGAGCCATAGGCTAGAGTGTTACACCTAGATCAAGGAATACTAACTCGCCCTACTTATTTGAACCAAGGATTAGTCCTTCACTCTATTTACTTGCGATTTATTCCTTATTTCATATTTTTACCAATAGCCTATGTAAACTCTTTTTTAAATTTCTACCTACGTATTGTATTAATGGTGCGTGACTAGAGTACCGAACAGAAGGACAGAGCTGCAATAATGGCTTTTGTGTTAAAAGGCTCAATGTTTTCACTTAGACTATGAACTGCGGGTTGCATAGATCACAATAAAAAGGGGTACAGAAGACTCACCTGGAGTAATGACTATGATTTAGCTACTTTATTATCCTTCATAGTTTGTGCCTGGTTCACGATTCTTTTATACTTTTCATTTTGTGCTTTCCCTCATTTATCTATTTCTTTCTTTGTTTCCTTCCTGCTAAAGACATTGGGACTGATTTGGCAATATATTTTTGTATTAAAGCGTTTGAATTAAAATTATTCGAAGAATTATATTTTTATGAGAATGTTGAAATTTGGAGATGTGAACGTATTTTTCCCTCTAGGACTCTTCTTTAGACTTAGCTTAGACTCAAACAACAGATTTTTGTAATTCCTTTTGTTGTTTGTTTATGGAGATGGTGCATTAATCAGAAGAAGAAGTCTAGACGAATAGGAAATATTACTCCAAACTGATTCTAGAGGGCGCTACTTCGCAATTTAAACGAAACGAGGTCATCGCAGTAAATTTTGGTATATAAATGACACCCGCCATTTTGTTTGCTGTTCATTGTTTATGCTATGAAGTACTATGTTTTCTTTTACTTATTTATTCATATATTTATTTGTTATCTCCCGAAATAGAAATAACTAAAAGCCAATCACACCTCTTTGCTAAGAGCCCCAAATGATAAGATTTCTTTGCCAATTTTAATTACTTTTACGCGATATTCAATTGTTTCTAGTTCCAATGCAGTGTCACCAATAAGACGAAGCTTTTACCCCGCAGAGCTTGAAGCGATACAAACTAAATGAATTAACGTTCCTTATTTCCTCTTCTCCTTCTTCTTCATCTTCTTCTTCCACTTCCACTTCTTCTTCTTCTTCTTCTTCTTCTTCTTCTCCTTCTTCTTCGACTACTTAATATACATACTGAAGTACAACCTAAAACTATCATGATAACTTTTAGGCAGTAATGAAGCAGAAAAAGCTGTATTCAAAAGAGGACGTTTGAAAGAATTTGGAATAGTACTCAAAACTAATTACAGAGGGTGCTACTTCGCTATTCCTTAATGAAACAATATATTAGGGGCCAATTTTTATATTTACTTCATATTCGAAATTTGGGTTGCCCATTATTTTTTGG
>CM060948.1:308323452-308335952 GCA_030765055.1 Mantis religiosa | reverse complement strand
ATAAGATACATAATCAGCATTAGTAATGCCTATTCATGAACGCGGTTAATGTTGACTGTTAAAAACTAAACTAAATATTAGTGATAACTGCGCATCTCAAAAAGTGTTTCCCAGTACCGGACAGACGTAAACAAATACATATTTGTAAATAAAGGAAAATGAACTGCGTTGTAAATCGCAAGATAATTATTCCTATCATAAGTATTTTATTCATGAGATAAAAACGGAACACGGTAACATGATTACATATTTTTTCAAAACGTTCTCTACAGATTATCACAGCGAAATTAAAATGTCTTAGAACTAATGAAATATTTTTTTACACAGTGATCACATCTATAAAAGTCAATGTTCTCTTGCCCTGTACATTCAATATGTGCCCAACCTTTGCACGATACACACTGAACTCAAACCTCGTCTGTGATTTATAGGCAAATGATACACTATGTTATAACACTTCAATCAACACTGGTTTTGGTTCCAAAATTTAAGTTTCTTTTAGTCTTCTAAGGCTCTTCCCTATTTACAGTATCTGTTGGCACAGAGCTAGAGCTAGGTTATCTACTTATAGTTTTATTACTGTTAGTCGTACGTCCCTTTTCTATTGGTTTGTTCTTATATTTTTGTGCCTTTTCTTGCAATATCATTTATACAGTGTCGACGTTAATGTTTCCGCAATATATATAGCTACTCCTAGACACACTGACCTTTCTATCACATTCTTTACTGCTTGTTTCATATTTTTAAAACCATTTTCCTTTTCTTTGGCCTCCATGTTGATGCAAATATTTTGGCGAGCAAAGGTTCCACGTTGACGCTACAGTTTGAAGCAAATAGTTTCTAGCTAAGTTTGAAGCAATGAGGTTTATCTCAGGGTATGCGTGGGTATGTTTGAGAAGGAGAGTTTTAATGACACTGGAATGCCCGTTTCAAATTGGTTTAATAACTGCTTCTTTTATCAGAACGTCAAACTTGAAGTTGCCGACCAAGGGTTACCAATATCAGTGTTTAGAGTTAGTTTTACGAAATGTTTATTACTCGATAAAAATTAATTCGTTCTTCACGTATATATTAACCGACAAATAACTTCTCTCATCACTTCTGGTCTGCCTGGCCCAAGACAGAACAAAAGAACTGCCTTAATCAGCTTCACGCCTCGGACTATCTGTCCTCACAGCTACTCATGATTGTCTAGCTTTCACTTTCTCGAAGCCCTTTATACACACAAAGATTCCCTTTGTGACAATTTTGCCCACTGTCATTATTAGGGGTCCGAAGAATACCTTTACAAACAAAGTCAAGTGCTAGCCGTTCAGGATTATTACTAAGAAAACACTTTTTCTCCCGAGTCATTTGTTAAACAACTCAACCAACTTCGTTGCTATTCAACCCAACTGCACCTGCACGCGTTCCACACAAATATACATTACTTCGAAATCCACTACGATTCTTAGTACATCGCATCCCTTAATTTCGGTATCAATGTTTAAAGGAATTCCTACAAACAAAAATTAATCTAAAGTCAGTGCAAGTTCAGGGGATTAAAATATACCTTCGCGCACGGTACTGAGCAAATCAAACGTACGTATATATTACGTCATTGCACGGCCCGATTCTTTTAAACCGGCACTGTATTTTTTGTTTGTGTACTCTACTTAATAAACATATTATGAGTACAATTACTTAATTAGTTCTTCACCGGACAAGGCAGCACCAATGTCAGCAGGTTATTAACAGCCCAGCTTCAGTTCACTACACGACTTCTCTGAACAATAACTTCTGATTCAACGGTCAAAGAGGAGGGAAAACTTCCGTTTGTAACAGAGATAGTTGCTTGTCTATATACACCCCATGAGCTTCTACTATCTATCGGCAAATACGAGATACTGACACCGTGCTGTACTGAACGCATCTCCCCTAAGTAGAGGAAGTATGAGTATCAGATATTTCGAACTGTTCCTTGCAGTCAGTCTGGGAATATGCTAAATTAACTTGGACCATCCTTATCCTAAAAGCCCTATTTTAGTTTTTCCTGGTTGTCCACTTTAGGTTTTTCACTTCACTATCAAGCAATTTTGGGTACATGGCTTTACGTAAAAAATAACTTCTGTTTTGGAAGCATATCCTTGGGACCATATAACTATTAGTCGTCCTGGGCTGATATGGTGCTGAAGTATTTCACAAATTTTGAGACGGTCCTTTTTCAGTTTTATATGTTCATGGAGTACAGCAGTGGCCATCATCTCAATGCACAGTGTGCACAGTAGGTCGTACAAGTTTACCCGTTGCACGCTGGAATAGTCTACCGTGCACTCCGTAGCCTTCAGAGCAGCGACGGAATACCGATCTTGCACTTTAAATGCAAAATTTACTGTGCATTAGTAATAATCGAATTGTAATATGAAGAATATAATTGTTATATAAATTGTTTCATTGTCTCTTTCATTATCATTCAACTATGTATCTTTATTTTAATAAAAAACAAATGAACAATAAATTGATAGTTTAAACAAAATGAAAATAATCGACAGTCTACTTACAATACAGCAGTATTAAATAACAGCTCGAAGAAAAGCAATAGGCACAACATATAACTCAAAAGCAGAACCTATTTTTCTAGACATTTGTTGTCTGTTTTGACACATTAGTTTTTCAAAATTAGGTATCAATGTTTGTGCAGCAGCTAGTCTAAGTTGACATTTTAAGTTTTGATCCGACAGTTGAATTCTCCATCAGTTTTTGTTTAATTACATTAACGAAAAAGACTTGTTTGCATATATATATATGTGTGTGTGTGTGTGTGTGTGTGTGTGTGTGTGTGTGTGTGTGTGTATGCGTGTGTGGGTCCGAACATACTCAGAAAACGAGCGGCATTTCTATGTAGTCGAGGAAATGTATTTCTTAGAAAATGTGAATAGAAATCAATCAAACTAATTCTATTTTGTAACTTATTTCTCATGTGACGATTGAATTGCAAATTGATAAGTTAAATTTGCAATTCAGATGGAACATTATTAACATCTGTAGAGAATGGCTCAGCAAATATTTGGAAAATTGGCTCTAATTGCACCACGTCTTGAAAACTTTTCTGAAATTCTTGGTTCAACTCTCTTAATCTTTGAACATATTCTTCTAAGTACATGACCTGAACAAACTGCTGAACTGTTGAGAGCTTTGGGAAATGTACCAAGTTCTTTGAGCCATTATGCTTTTGCCATAAGGATAGTTTCATTTTGAATGCTCTGATAGTATCACTTTCTATAAAACAGGAAACACTCTTCCCATGAATGCATAAATGTAGAAGTAGATGTCCTTCACATTACATTCTCCAACCACCATTATGTTAACGAAAAACAAACCGCAAGAGACGAGGCAACACTTCTGTCTCACACTGAAGTCGCACGGCACTCGTGGCTGTGCACAGTGCTACGTCATTTTCTCTAGCACAAAATCGATCCACTTGGTGACTCTGGAGTACAGTTTTGGTGGTGCATGGATCGAATTCAATGTTTTAAATGGGAAGCATAGCGGCATTTCTGATTTGAGGGATGTCTTGTATGTTTCTGCAAATAGGTAGACACTGTTGGAAGGTGTGTTTGTACATAATTGGTTAACAAACCGATCCTAAACGTTTTGTAGTACATTTCTTCATGACAGTATTTGGTAGACTTCGATTTAAAAGTCACTAAGTTGCTGGGAATAGAGCCTGCTCAGAAATCTTATGCAAAATTATAAAGCGTTAGCCATTTGCTATGGACGTCTGAAGAGGGAAATCAAGTTCATCTCCTTCTTTACTTCTAGTATGGCTCTATTGATTAAAGCTTCAACCAGTAATCAATTGGACTTCAATTGTTTCATTGTTCTCACAAATTGAAATAGGCATATGGGTTGGGAACAGCATCGAGACTTTCATTAAGAAATTTCTTCTCTTAGCATTTTTTAGAAATTTGAAATTAATTTTCTTCCAAATTTCCTTAGTGTAGTTACTCTTCAACGGAATAGGTTGTTTTCTTTTAAAGTCTTATTTATGAATTCTAATTTAGGTAGAATATCCGAGCTGTACTATCGATATGTCGTTCTTCTCATCGTCCAGGTATCAAATGACTGTATCACTGATAGTCTATTGGGACATTGTTGCCCCCGGGATGTCTATAGGGCTGTCACTTGATTACTCCTTAGTTTGTTGTTCTAAAATCCCTTCAACAGTGCAAGAAGATAGCAGTTTACAGACATCGTCAGGTTATTAAAATTCCTGTACACAATTCGATGTTAAAGAGAAACATTATACAAATAAATAAATAAAATCTAATATTCTATGTACAGGTTCCTAAATTCTTATACCTGGACATAATTTCCAAATTCTTATTTATTAAAAAACAATTAACTACAAAACACTACAATTACACTACAACATTTTTCATATCATAAAACAAAATTTAAAATCATTTAAAATAAAATAACTCAAATTAACTACCACTTTACAAATAATACAAATACTGGTATCAGTAAACATTTAACTTGCAGCCAGTTAAATTATAAAACTGCTAACTACAATACCGGTAACCGATATTTCACGTACTCGTAATCAATATGTTCTTAATATAAAATCTTTCAAAAACTTAAAAAGAAAACCTTTAAAACTCTTCAAAAAATTGACCAAAACATATAAAGATACAAATTTTCAAAAACAGAGGAAAGAATTACATTTCCACAGATTACGAAAATAAAGGGCTGTTCAATAAAGAATGATCACAAATTCTTTTCTTTTTCTTTTTTTGAAAAGAAAATTAGCTTTACTCCTAATTTTGATGCTCCCTCGCAAAATAGTCTCCACTGAATGTCATTTACTTGACCCAGCGTTTCTCTAGTCTTCAAAGACATGCTGGAAACCATTTTTGAGATATCCTTCTAAAATCGCCTCCGCAGCCTTCACCACTGCTTCTGATGATGGATAATACCTCCCACCAAGGCGTTTCCTGAAGAGATGGAACAGAATAAGAGTCACATGGGGCTAAACCGGACTATAGGGAGGCCGAGGTATGTACATCACGTTGATTTTTGCAAGATATTCAGCACATCGTTGGCAATATGCTGCCGCGCATAATCGAGGTGCAGCATCCAGCCTGCTTCACGGAAATGTGGTCTTTTGAGCCTAATATTGACCTGCAATGTTCTGAGGACATCCTTGTAGTATTGTTCAGTTACTGATGTGTGTGCAGGTTCAACATGCTGGTGAACCATTTCATGAATATCAAAGAATGAGATGACCATAACTTTCG
Source organism: Mantis religiosa (assembly GCA_030765055.1). NCBI lineage: Eukaryota > Metazoa > Arthropoda > Insecta > Mantodea > Mantidae > Mantis > Mantis religiosa. The sequence continues at coordinate 308,330,673 of CM060948.1, read as the reverse complement.
TAGCAGAAGGAACCACTTTTGCTATTTGGGGGGTTGGTGATGAAGGAGATTTCCACACTGAGCTTTGCTGTTTGCTCTCAGGATCAAAATGATGTAGCCAAGTTTCATCAGCAGTGATTATGTTTGAAAGAAGCTCCGGGTCTTCCTCTAACATCAACTTTACCTGCATGTTACCTCCATTGCAGCGGTAGGTGATACTGAACCTCTGTGAACTTATTTGGTTCTCACAGGCGGCAAACAGGAGTACCAACAATGAAACTATTACGGCGTGTTTGTTTCATATTAAGCTAACCGAATTTAATAAGATTAAATTGTAGTAAGAAAAATTATGACCGTAAAAAATTATGATCATTCTTTATTGAGCAGCTCTCGTAATTATATATAATCAATATAATTATTTAAACACCATTTAAAATTAACTAATCAAAAAAAAAATGACATAACATTTCAAATATATGCAAATAAAAAAGTCTTCATAATACAGTATTAAAATAACTTTAAAAAATTAAAGAAGGAACATTATACAGTTAACCGGAGGTTCAAACTCACGTATTTATTATTAGGAAATCATTTCCCTGACTATTCTGTTTACTCTCGCAGAGGCATTAACCACTGTTAATGGCCCCATTTGTTCAGATAGAAGAGTTTCGGTTTTTCCAAACACGAACTAATGTAAATAATAATAGTGTTAATAATAATAATAATAATAATAATAATAATAATAATAATAATAATAATGATAATGATGATGATGATGATGATGATGATGATGATGATGATGATGATGATGATGATGATGATGATGATGATGATGATGATGATGATGATGATGATGATGATGATGATGATGATGATGATGATGATGATGATGATGATGATGATGATGATGATGATGATGATGATGATGATGATGATGATGATGATGATGATGATGATGATGATGATGATGATGATGATGATGATGATGATGATGATAAAGTGTGTAAAATAAAGATACATACTACAGCAGAAAAATATAACTGTTCCTCTTTTAAGGTGTATGTAAATGCTTTTGCAAGGTCTTGATTGAACCTTTGAGTCAACCGTTGCAATATTATCATTAAAATGCACTTTGAGATAAAACGTTCACAGGAACGGCCGAATAGCAATTGGGGGTTTCTTTTATTTGCAACAGAAGCATTAACAACAGAGCCATCTAGTGTCCTTGGATCATATCATCTGGTGCAAAACATTGAACTGTTGATGCCCACAATAGATGTCAGATATATAGATTAGTTTACTTCTTTTTGAAAAATAAAGCAAGAATACTACATCTATTTAGAAATGCTAATGTAGTTATACATTTTATATTTGAATTTTTATTTTTCAAAAGCACGGAAGTCTCCAAATGTATAGTAACTGTTAATATTTTGTAAGTAAAGGTAATCAAATTTGTTTAACTGGTCCTGGAGTACGGCATATTATAAAATAAAACAGATATTTTTCTTTAATTTATCCATTGACACTTGGGATTATTTTCCTTTTAGTTATCTTAATTATGCAAAGTTGTATTTTTATGTGAGGTAAATAAACATGTGAAGTATAATTCTATGTAATACTGACATTCCCTGACAGTGTGTCTGAGGTGGAGTGGTCTCCGGATGACATTATAAGATAACTTACACCTGTCTTTGCTGCTATAAATACACACACAGATTGCACAGTAATATTCGTAATCTGTGATTTTATAAGTCGTCACATCTCAAATATATGTCAGGTTATTTTCATAATAACGTTATAGCTTCAGTCTCATGTGGGTAGCCACATAACCTTCGCTGTTCTTGTACAAGGCAATTTATGTAAATGTTAATTGTGTTAATGATAACTGATCTACTTCCCAAATAAAATGGATTACAAAATATCAAATGTGCACGTTGGCAAATTCTTGCTGGAAATATATGACTTTTTTCTGTCTACGCGACCATTAAAATCATGTTTTCGCATGGCTCTTTGACCCCACCAGGGTTAACTGTCAGCCCAGTTCTTCCTTAATCTCAGCACAAGTTACCGGAGCACTTGTACGCGGATTATGCTGTACCTTCCGCATATTATAAGACTCCTGCCTATCGTAAGAAGTTTTGGTCGCCCTGGCTGTGCTCGAGATTCAATTCTGTCTTCACACTTATACTGGTGATTTATGTCATTAACTGTACTTTTGCTAAGATTCACAATCCCTGCTATTTCCCGGTATGTTTTGTTCTTTTCATAGAGATAGATCAATGTCTTTGTTCAAAGATACTCTGCTTAGCTTACCTTCGGGCCCATACTATGCTCTTGCCTTCTTCTTGGTGAACAGTTGACGTACTTATTTCACGATGTTGTTTTGTCTTCTGACGGTTTTCACCTACTCGTTTGTATTGCATTTCAGTTGTACTGTCCGATACTTTTTGTGTCGTAAACTCATGATGTAACCAAGGTTGAATTGGGAATCCCTTAGTTTAGCCAAATTTTCAATCTGTATAAAGAATATCCATAGCAAATTATTTTTTCTTAACACACGGAGGTACCTTGAGATTGATAAATATAATGTATCCTGCTTTACAGAGCACTCAATAGTGAAATGCAAAGTCTGTCTGATTATTTATGGGACTCAGTATATGTGACTTTGCCTTTTCTTAAATGCCCTCTAATGGGTGATTAATAGAATAGTTTATATAGGATGGTTAGTAAACTCAGTACATAAGTGTGGTAAGGGAGAGAAATCAATCACTATGTATGTCGGTTCCAAAAGCATCATACCCAGGTAAAAAAGCTGCAGTAAAAATTTTAGAGAGTTTGCAAACTTTTTTTATTAACGTAGATTCACACACACGTTTAAACGCACCCCTTAAGGAACAACCTATCACATGCATCATTTGACAATAACATTGGAACACAAAGTGGCAGATCTACACAGTGGCAACTATTGGATTTAAATCTTCACCCAGCAGGTGTATTCACTGTACAGCCATGTCAAAAAATCCTAAGAATTAGATAGATTGCTTTCGCTTCTGTCACAAATTATGGCACTGTTTAGCTCATACAGTAATGGTCATGGCAGATGCAGGTTTTTTATTTGTGCTAAAACTACCAAAACGAGCTCAAAACACTGTATAAAGCTGTAGAAAGAGTGTAAACATTCGAGGTTGGTCTTAGGTCCGTGGTTAATTCATATAGAAACCTTCCTTAGGAAAGTAGCGTTGGCTCAGCGGTATCGCACAGGTTATTTCATAGGTATGCCAGTTGGACTTGGGTTCATATGCTTCGTGATGGATCAAAGCCTTTATTGCCTGTTTTATCTCTTGGGGCCCATACTTTCATATTATAGTACAAATTACACCTTTACAGCTCTGTAAGTGTCTACAAAATATAGTAGTAGCCATGTTTTCCACTGGCATATAGTTATAAATGTGTAGTTCCTAGCAGATATTTTATTATGGTGGGTATTGTGCTTGACCCATTCAATCAAGTTTCAAACATTCCACAAATGAAAGTGAAACATAAGATATCAGCATGACATAAAATCTATTAGATGTACTGTGGTCGATATTCTGCTAAGAACGAAAGCCAACTACGGAACATGGTTTACAACATGCCGTACAGATTGTAATGGTAATAAAGTTAAACATGATCCCTATTTAAAGATAAAGATAGTTTGCGGTTGTAATTTAAAATTAAAGGGCCTCAACTACCTGACGTTAGACAGAGCTCAGCCCAACTTATATGCCGAGAAAATACATATAGGTCCCTTATTATCTGATTGTATTTCTTTCCTCTTTGGCTCAAAAGTGAACCAATAGTAGCAATAAACAAATTAGAAACTAAAACACAGGCAACAAAGATTGGGAGAAAAGAAAAATAACGAAAGTATGATATGTGGTTTCGAAGCTAGGTTTTGTATCTCTACATTCCAGCAAGCTAACCCACTCCGCCGGCTGCTACGTGCTCTCTGGCGCTCTTTAGGAAAGCATTCGGTTATCACCTTGTTTCACATAGGCTTACCCCGTATCTCTAAACGGCCACGTGACCGTATTTCCTCTAATTGGCTGCTATTGTAGTATAGACTGTTCTGCGGTAAAAATTAATTCGTTATTTAACAGGATGATATATCTTTATATGTAGGAAGGGAATTGTCAAATTTATATTTTCGTAACTGCTTGAATAAAATATATTGCGCAAGAGAGTTGATTTATCTGAAATGTATGTTAATTCTTGAATGAAGTAAAGAGCAGGTTCCTTTGCTCAGAAGCCCATATTTCACATGGCACGATAGCACGTGCATTAGCGGTAATGGTGACATTTTTATATATGACTTTTATCACTGACCTTGTTTTGAACTGGATTTGTAATATATCGCCATTCGAAGATGTGTTGTGCCAACCGCTAGAGCTAAATTATTTTATTGACCGCCTATTGCACGTGTATTTATTATATGTGTAATGGCAGAGTCTACTGCCAGTTTTCGCTGAAGCATCGCAAGGGAAAGCCTTTACAAAGCGGCGAAAAAAAGGATTGTAGTGCATGTGTTTACTGCATTCACAGAGAATCCGTCTTTGTCATTGAGAGCAGTCGAACAGATGTGCTCTGAACTTACAGGTGTGTTAGATACGTAGGAACATTGCATTATGAAATTGGGACAACACGAAAACTTGTCACTGTTATTTAAGGACAATCAGACTGTACTGGGATACAAGTCGCAAAATATACTACCTTGACGAGACTTGGGTGAATGAAGCACACACGACAAGTATGGCGTGTCACGACTTTTAAGACTGAAAGACAAGCATTCTTGCAAGGTATGTGTGCTGGTTTTAAAAAATCCCAGTGGAAGAGGCCCTAAGTCCTTTCATTATAAACTTGTTTCAGTATCATTGTTCATTCATTCAGTTTCAACTTGCTCAGTTTCCTTATAAACTTCACTACTTTTGCATGCCTTCATATAGTTATTTATATGATTTTATCTATCTTCCTGGCAATTATTATGACGTTCACTGCAGTTTTAAGTTTGACGGAAAGGCACCGCATACGGCATATGCCACGAAAGCATTAGCGAATTAGGGTGAGGGGGAAGGTAGTAGCAAGCGGAGTGATAAATGTCTGCGGGGCAAGGTTATATGAAACAGATATTAGTATTATATGCATGAGAAAGCGTTAAGTTTTTCGCAACTTCTTGGTCCTCATAGAGGGCTGTAAGGATTAATGCTGACTGAGTAGAGTACCGAATAGAGGGCAGAGCTGCAATAATGGCTTTTGTGTTAAAGGGGTCAATGTTTTCACTTAGACTATAAACTGCGTGTTGCATACATCACAATAAATAGGGGCAGAAGACTCACTGGTAAAATGTTGATTATGATATCTCTACTCTATTATCCTTCATAGTTTGTGTCTGGTTGACTATTTTTATAAATTTTTATTTTGTGTTTTCTTTCCTTTATATCTTTTTTCTTTGTTTCCTTCCTGTTAAAGACAGTGGGACAGATTTGGCAGTACATTTTTGTTTTAATACGTTTGAATGAAATGTTTCGTCGAATTAGATTTTTATGAAAATGTATCAATTCGGAAATGTTGAACGTGTTTACGCTATGCAATATTATGTATTCTTTTACTTATTTATTCATATATTTATTTGTTATCTCTACAGATAGAAATAACTAAAACGCAATCACAGCTCTCTGCTGGGAACCCCAAATGATAAAATTTCTTTACCTTTTTTAAATCCATTTTTTCGCGATATTCAATTGCTTCTAGCCCTAATCCAATGTTGCCAATATGACGTAGCGTTTACCTCGCAGAGCTTGAAGCGCTACAAACTAAACGAATTTATGGTCTTAATTTCTCCTTCTTCTTCTTCTTCTTCTTCTTCTTCTTCTTCTTCTTCTTCTTCTTCTTCTTCTTCTTCTTCTTCTTCTTCTTCTTCTTCTTCTTCTTCTTCTTCTTCTTCTTCTTCTTCTTCTTCTTCTTCTTCTTCTTCTTCTTCTTCTTCTGCTTCTTCTTCTTTTTATTCGACTACCTTATATACATATTTAAGTACAACTTGAAACTATCTTGAAAACTTCTAGGCAATAGTGAAACATAAAAATCGGTATTCAGAATAGGAAGTCTGAAACAATTCGGAATAGTACTCAAAAGTAATTCGCGAGGGTGCGAGTTCTCTATTCCTTAACGAAACAAGATCATAGGGGCGAATTTTTATATTTACTTCGTAATCGAAATTTGGATTACTCTTTATTTTTAGGTTATGTAGCATAATATATTTATTAATCTTTTTTACCTTGATGATGGTCATAATGCTGTCATCAGAAGAAGCAATCTGGAAGAACAGGAATTAGTTCCCAAAACTAATACTACAGGACGCTACATGGTCGTTCGTAAGCAAAACAAGATCACCGCGGTAAATTTCGATGTTTAATTGACATTCGAAAATTTTGTTGCTGTTCATTGTTGACGCTATGCAAGATTTTACTTCCTTCTATTTATTATTTATCTCCCGAAATAGAAATCAGTGAAACGCAATAAAATTTCTTTGTACGACGCCAGAATGGTTCAAATCTGTTTGCCTTTTGTTAAGTCTTTCCTTTCCCGAACTTGAGTTGTTTATACTCATAATGCAATGCCGCCAATAAGACGAAGTGTTTAGCTTGTAGCATTCGCTTGTAGCATTTTTATTCTGCTTCTTCTTTTTCCTATCTATACATATTTGACATTCATACATACATGCAATTTAAAGCTGTCGTGATAATTTTAAGCAGTAGCGAAGGAGATCAAACATTAATCAGGCAAAAATATCTAGAAAAATTAGGAGTAGTACTCTAAACTATTTCCAGAAGGCACCACCTCGCCATTCGTGTTAAATCGAGATCATAACAGTAAATGTTGATATATTCATTCATTCATTTTTATTTATTTACAACTTTATTTGTTTGGTTATACATTTATTTATTATTTATTTACTTCTTTATTTGTTTGCTTATTTATTTAATTACCTATTCATTTATTCATTAACTTATTTGTTTATTTATCTGCTATTTATTTATGTAATTATTTATCTATTGATCTATTTATGTATTGATTAATTTTTCTGTCATTTTTACTTATTTATTGATTTACTTGGTTACTTACTTTATTTATTTAATTGTATATCTATTTATGTATTCATTTCTCTTTTTATTTATGTATTTATTTAATTACTTATTTATTTGTTTG
>CM060948.1:308198452-308318452 GCA_030765055.1 Mantis religiosa | reverse complement strand
AAAGATGCATTTACCTTTAAATTGTACAGCACCACCAAAAACACATTTTTTGATATTTTGTTCTTAGGTGGTTTATGAAATAAACGATTCAATTACATCCCCCGAATTTCCTGTCACTCCATGGCATCTCCATTATCATTCGATGTCATCTCCCATTGGTGGTTTCTTTCAGAGTAGTAGTGTTGGCGGTTGTCTCGGCGCTGCATGGCAGGATGATAGTCAGTTTGTGGGTTCGTGAAATCAAAACTCCAGGTTACAAACACAAAGAGAATTGCACTTTATTTCCGTAGAAATACGCTTCGTACACATAAACAATACACCATACTAGGTCAACAAACACAGCTGTTTACCCGCACGTGTTCAATTACCGATAACTCCTCTTTGGCGGGCGGACTGACTTTATAAGATTACTAACAGTCCAGAAATTTCACAAACAATCTAGAACAGGCTAGAACAAAGGCGAACTCTCGAGAAATCCGTCTCTTCCCCCCGCCGTTTCGGCGAGCTTTTATCTACACACTGCACACGCATCACTTTGAATGCCTTCCCGCCTCGATCAACAATTGCCTGGCAGCAATGCTCCCTCCTCAAGGCTGGTCGTCCCCAACAGCACTATGGTAACGAGCCAGACGATCCAGGTGTACCAACAAAATCTTCCCTCGGGTCACCTTCTGGATGCGGTAGATCACGTCGATAATTCTTTTCACCACCCGGTACGGTCCTTGTCATGGCTAATGGAGCTTCGGGCATCGTCCCTTGGTCAGGGTAGGACGGTGCAACTAGACTAGGTCAGCATCCTGGAACCGCTGGCTGTTGGCTTGCCGATCGTATCCGATCTTCATGCAGTCGCACGCCTTCTGGAAGTTTTGACCAGCCATCTAATGCATGTTTTGGAGATGGTCCACCAGGTTTTCCGCATACTCGGTTGCTAGATGTTATGCGTCCGGGGAGCTTCCAAAAGCCAGATCAGAAGGGAGGCGTACCTCTCGGCCGAACATTAAGCTGGCCGGTGTCATCACAGTGGTGTCGAGTGTAGACGAGCGGTAGGCCAGCAAGAACAGTGGCACCTTGACGTCCCAGTCTCGTTGATGGCAGCCACGACCTTCCTCAGGTGCTCTTCTAAGGTCTTTATGTACCTCTTCACCATGCCATCTCGTTCAAGAGGTCCCAAGTTCGAATCTCGGTCAGGGTGAGTTACCTGGATAATGTATTTTTCCGAGGATTTCCCTTATCCTGTAAGACGAATGCCGGGTATCTGTAAGCTCCATGGACCCCGGACTCGCTTGAGTATCGTTTCATCCATTCCGTTCATCGTCCGATATTACGTAACGTTGGAGGACGTACATTACACAAAAACATGCTATCTGTCTGGGGATATAGGGGTATTGTGCGGGTCTTGTTTTTTCCAAGCCTTTCTAGTGCCTCCTTCATCAGGTTGGACTCAAAATTGTTGCCCTGGTGGCTGTGAAGCTCTAATGGCACCCTAAATCGGCAGAACACTTGGTCCACAAGGCAGTCTGTGATTGTCTTTACCTCCTGTTTCGGGTTGGCATACACTTCCGGCCACTTGATGAAGTAGTCCACGACCACCATCAGGTACTTGTTGCCACAGTCGGACACTGGGAATGGTCCAGCTATGTCGACGGCGAACATTTAGAATGGCGCTCCGACGTTGTACTGCTGCATGCGACCCCGGCTCCTGGTGTGGGGGCTGCGACTCGTCACGCATACATGACATTGAGGGCACCATCTCTCAGCGTCTGCTCGGAGCCTCGGCCAGTAGTAGCGCTGTCGGAGTTTGTCGATCGTTCGATTTGCTTCCAGGTGTCCTCCTGAAGTACCGGCGTGCACTTTCTGCAAGACTTACGGGACCTTGCTTCGGGGAAGTACCAACTGCTCTCTCTGTGTCTTCTCATCAGGCGATTCCCATTCCCGGAACAGCACGCCCTCTCCTGTCTTCAGTGAGTCCCATTGGACCCAGTAAGACTTGCAGGTGGCGCTCCTCGGTGCCCTGTCCTCCCAGGTTGGTCTTTTCCCTGCCTACACTTCTTTCAAGAGTGGCCCCAAGTCTGCGTCCGCCAGCTGCTGCCTCTTCAGGCCTGGGCTAATCCAGCCATCCGCAGGAACTGCCGTGACCACTCGGACAGCTGCGCCACGCTCCTTCTCTTCCACTCTTGTGCATTGGACGCACTCTTCTGGGCAGGGTCTTCGGGACATAGCTTTGCCGATTTCCTCTGAAAGGCGCACGCTTAATCGTGATGCTGGATTTCAGTTCAGCTCCTCTTGTAAGCCAGCCTTAAAAATTGAAATCCGTCGATTTAAGAAGCAGAGATAATTACCGCGTTATAACCAAGTTAAGTAGTTATGTGTCTTTTACACAATTTTCTATTCTCACGCCACCTCCTGACCTGGCACTTAATTTACTGAAAACAGTCTTTTGTTCATTAATTTTTTACAGTCATATTTCGCACTAAAATTCAATCTCATCACATTCTGTTAGCTTAATGTGAAACAAACACGCCGTAGTAGTTTCATTGTTGGTACTGCTGGTTCCTGCCTTTGAGAACCAGGCAAGTTCAGACATGTTCAGTATCGCCTACCGCTGCAATGGAGGTAACACGCGAGGAACAGTATGCGGCTTTGAAATTCTGCTTTCGTCTCAACAAATCTTCAGTTGAGGCCTATACAATGTTACAGGAGGCCTAGGGAGAGACCACTCTTCCCTGCAGCACAGCTCGAAGGTGGTTTAAAACGTTTAAATAGGGGAGACAATTTCAAAAAGGTGGACCTGGTGCTCCAGTTACTGCTCTTTCGGAAGAAAGCATCAACACCGCTGCTGCCATTGTGAGAGAGGAACAACTAATTACCTTAAGATCACTTTCTGAAATACTGAACATTTCATTGGATGCCACATTTCCGTGAAGTAGGCTGGATGATGAACCACCATCATGCGCGGCCGCATATTGCCAGTGTTGTTTCTGAATAACTTGCAAAAATCAACATGAAGTGCATCCCTCAACCTACCTATAGTGCGGACTTAGCACCATGCGACTTATTTCTATTCCCTAACTTGAAGAAGCGCCTTCGTAGGATGTGTTATCCATCATCAGAAGCAGTGGTGAAGGCTGGGATCTCTCAAAACATGGTTTCCAGAATGCCTTTGAAGACTGACAGAAACGCTGGGAGAAGCGCATCGCATTCAGGGTAGATTATTTTGAGAAGGGCCATCAAAATTATGAGAATGAGTAAAGGTACGTTGTCAAAAAAAAATTGTAATCATTCTTTATTGAACAGCCCACATATAAAAGTTTAAAATAACCTTGGTAAAATGTAAACGTTTTATCGTATTTGTTTTTCTCAACCCAAAATTAGTAGGAATTGCCTCATGAAGTGCTCGAAAGCTTAACAAAATTAGTTTTTGTTGCCCAGTGTTATTATCTCATACGTGGATTATTTGTCAGCCAGTTCTTCGCTCTAAGCTGTATGGTCCCTGTGAGCACACGTCAGAATGAGTGATACTCAATCGAGATCTGGATTCAGATTGCAATTTTAGTGCAGCTGTACCTATCCGAGAATCTGGGCCACAAGTATTCGAAAACAGTATTCAGGACAGATGCAAACGAGAACTTGGAACTCATCCGAAAAATATTCGGGTAGGTACATATTGGGTTTCGAGAATATCCAAGACTTAAATACATCGACATTTTGTATTGTAGTACTCCCATCACAAGCGTAAAGGCTCACATAAGACACTTACACTCGCAGATGTGCCTTAACAGATCTCAGTACAGGCTTTCTGTTAATCTACACCTGGTCTAGTCAGTTTTATAGCTCCAATTGTCAGTAGAGCAGAACAAAGTTGGCCTCGTCTTAATCCGTCTTTCCATTGTTTTATCAACATTTTACGGTATCTATCTGTGATTTTTCGTATTCTATCAGTTTTGATAGATTTTAAGGAACATTTTCCTGCTTATTATTATACAAGATTTAATAAATATCTAAACCAGGCATGGCTGCAAATCCTGAGGAGAGGGAGGACCTGAATGAGGATTACCGCTACAATATTTTCCACGCAAAATGTTATATAGGAAACTTAAGAAGCTCAGAAGATAGGAATTTGGCCGGGGAATGGATTGAGAAATTATCAATCGAAGGGTTGCGTATTCGCAACGAATTTGTAATGTTTCTTTATTTTTCCGTTCAGAAGGGCATACTGACAAGGCCATTTAATTTCCCCCCAACTAGAGGACCTCTTACATCTATTAGCCCACTTCTGCCGGAGCGACTGGAGTTTATTTAGTCTTCCTGATCGCCACCATCTACAAGAACGTCCATCTGATCGCAGTAACACAGCGTCTACTGAAGCAACAACTAAGACCAAAATTAATATGTATGTGATCCTGTAATCGATATTTTTTCTGAAATGTTTTGAACAATAAATTATTGTGTATTACAAGTGAAAAGTGATAATTATTTCAGCAGAAGCCTTAAAGGGTATTTTGTTTACTTTATATTTTATCAGTTGCTTATAGCACGTAGCTTTCCACACAAAAATTAAGATTGCAAGACTTCAACAACAATACCCATTTTGTGATTCCTCTTCGCTTTCCGACCATATACAGGAGTAGTGCAAGTATTGCATTATACCCAAAATGTCAGTGGAAATATTCGTTTTGATAATCTCTGAATTAAAGAAAGGTCACTTAGAGTAAAAGGTTCATCTGTTATGTCAATAACGTACCTAAATTAATCGGCTAAATACACAAATTTGGAATTTAATTTAGGTTCCTCAAAGGATACGAAACTAAGACCTTTTTTTAAAAAAAGGCACCATTACTGAAGGCTACCCTTTACATGTAACAGTTTTCAAAATTTTGACTTTCTGAAAAATTGTTCAAGCTATTTGATTAAATTGCCATATACTTAAGAGGTTTTTGTAACAAGTGAAACGTATATCCTTAATTTTCTGAGAATGTCTTCATTCTGGATGACTTTTGTATAACTTTGAAACAAAATCTAACACCAAAAGTAGTATAGACCTCGCTAAGGCTCGCATAATTCATGTCATATTTTGTTTTTCGTGGAGTAAACAATTCCAGAAATATTTGTTGTTATTTGAGAGGATTTTCCAGTACTTTTCTAAATAGGAAGTCCGTACACTTTATTGTCACTTGGCCATTCGGAGAGAATAGAATTTTAAAGGCATCACACAGCAACACCTGTTTTAAGAGAAGACTATCACTTTATATACCTCCACATTCCCTTGCTCCTACAATAAGTTAATGTTTATTAACAAGAAGTGAATAGAGGAATAAGTGTAAGAGCATCTCTACAGAGCACAGAAAGCCATTTGAGTGCAGCACCTCAGGTTTTTAAAATAATTTACATCTTCATCATCCGCTATTAGGGTTTCAGTAATTCCTTAAGGTGAGAAGCTATTTCACTTGGGATTAAGATTCACTTTTTTGCTTTTACTTTTATTAAAATTTCATCCCTCTAGATTTCAAATATATAGTTAAACCTTCATTGGGCCAATATTTTATATCTAATTTGCCAATTATATTAGTGGGTACTCAGTTGTTGTCACGCCCCTTTTCGTAAACTTTCAGAAAATCGATCATAATTTCTGTAATACTGAACAGATATTTCTGAAGTAAGCCATGTTTTGTAATGGATCTTTCAAGTGGTGCTAGTTTTTCTTATGTCCTTGTCTGCGTATATGAACAGTTATTTCTTCTGAATAATATTTTGTACTAGTTATTGGTGAACGTATGATATGGGTAGGGAAAAACATTTGAATATAGAAAGCTTACAGGCAATGTTTTTACTAAAACAGAACAGTAAATGTGGAAAATATAAATTCAATAGATAATGAAACTACATGTAATATTGAGGTTAGTAGGTCCAGTTCACACAATACATGGGCTGATCATGTTAGTAGTCATATACGGAAATTGATGAGCCGCCAGTCCTGAAAGCAGATAAAATGTATGAAGAAACGACCAAGAAGGCAAGAAAAATGAAAGGAAACTTGGACAGAACAAGGGAGGATACAGAGGGTCCAGGCTATGCAGCAGGAATATTCAGACACATGCAAGAACTGAGTAATCGATATACAAATATTAAAGCTGTTTCCTGAGTAATACAAGTTAGTACACCTTCCCCAAAGGATAAGCTTTCTCTGTTGGTAGTTCTGGAGGGATGGAAGTTTTTAACAATGTGAAGGTAGATGTTCTTCCTCCAATGAATTCGCTTGCGAACACTTTTCCCGGAGTATCCTTGTAGAGAACCTGCTCGTACTTGGAAACATTCAGTGGCTGCTTATTTCCTTTGGGTACTTTCCTGCCTGATGTTCCGTCCGAATTTGGCATTTTCTTATATGACTTGGGCCATCACTTTTTGAAACTGAGAACATCGTCTGATGTAAGGTGATATACAGCAAATCGGTCAGACTTACTAGCTTTTAGCATGAGCTGTAGAAATCCTGTCCATCTTTCGCAAGAGACGCTTTATGCTTCCAAAGTCTCTGTCACATGGGGAAAATGAGTGGCCACGTACAGGGTAGTTGTAAGTTATTGTCACAGCGAGTCACAAAACACGTGATGCCATCAAGGTCGCCAACCGTCACGAGCGAAATTTACCGTAGAAAGAACCTAAGCGACGGCGCCTGGGTTGTTTCTGAAATAAACGGATTATTTTCAAGGCTGTAAATATAATTCCTGATATTATACATTGGTTATTTCTGCCCTAAAAGATGCATTTACCTTTAAATTGTACAGCACCACCAAAAACACATTTTTTTGATATTTTTCTCTCAGGTGCTTTATGAAGTAAACGATCAATTACATCCCCCGAATTTCCTGTCACTCCATGGCATCTCCATTATCATTCGATGTCATCTCTCATTGGAGGTCTCTTTCAGAGTAGTAGTGCCGGCGGTTGTCTCGGCGCTGCATGGAAAGATGATAGTCAGTTTGTGGGTTCGTGAAATCAAAAGTCCAGGTTACAAACACAAAGAAAATTGCACTTTATTTCCGTAGAAATACGCTTCGTACACATACACAATACAACATACACGGTCAGCAAACACATGTTTACCCACAGGCGTTCAATTACCGACTAACTCCTCTTTGGCGGGCGGGCTGCCTTTTTATAGATTACTAACAGTCCTGAAATTTCTCTAACAATCTAGAACCGGCTAGAACAAAGGCGAACTTTAGAGAAATCCGTCTCCTCCCCCCTCCCGCCGTTTCGGCGAGCTTTTATCTACACACTGCACACGCATCCCTTTGAATGCCTTGCCGCCTCGACCAACAATGGCCTGGCAACACTGCTCCCTCCTCAAGGCTGGTCGTCCCAAACAGCACTATGGTAATGAGCCAGACGATCCAGGTGTACCACCAACATGTTCCCTCGGGGCACCTTCTGGATGCGGTAGATCACGTCGTTAATCCTCTTCACCACTCGGTACGGTCCTTGCCATGTCTACTGGAGCTTCGGGCATCGTCCCTTGGTCCGGGTAGGGCGGTACAACCAGACTAGGTCACCATGCTGGAACCCTTGGCTGTTGGCTTGCCGGTCGTATCGAATCTTCATGCGGTCGCTCGCCTTCTGGATGTTTTGACGAGTCATCGCATGCATGTCGTGGAGATGGTAAACCAGATTTTCCACATACTCTGTTGCTGGCTGTTATGCGTCCGGGGTGTTCCAAAAGCCAGGTCAAAAGGGAGACGTACCTCTCGGCCGAACATTAAGCTGGATGGTGTCATCCCAGTGGTGTCGTGTGTACACGAGCGGTAAACAAGCAAGAACAGTGGCACCTTGAAGTCCCAGTCTCGTTGGTGGCAGACACGACCTTCCTCAGGTGCTCTTCTAAGGTCTTTATGTACCTCTCCACCATGCCATCTCGTTCTAGAGGTCCCAAGTTCGAATCTCGGTCAGGGTGAGTTACCCGGATAAGGTATTTTTCCGAGCATTTCCCTTATCCTGTAAGATGAATGCCGGGTATCTGTAAGCTCCATGGACCCGGGACTCGTTTGAGTATCATTTCATCCATTCCATTCATCGTCCGATATAACGTAATATTGGAGGACGTAAATTATACAAAAAACATGTTATCTGACTGGAGATATAGGGGTATTGTGCGGGTTTCGTTCTTTCCAAGCCTTTCTAGTGCCACCTTCATCAGGTTGGACTCAAAATTTTTGCCCTGGTCGCTGTGAAACTCTAATGGCACCCCAAACAGGCAGAACACTTGTTCCACAAGGGTCTTCGGGACGTGGCTTAGGCGATTTACTCTGAACAGGGCACGCTTAATCGTGATGCTGGATTTCAGTTCAGCTCCTCTTGTCAGCCAGCCTTCAAAATGGAAATCCGTCGATTTAAGAAGCAGAGATCAATACAGCTTGATAATCTAGTTAAGTAGTTATGTTTCTTTTAGACAATTTTCTATTCTCATGCCATCTCCTGACCTGGCACTTAATTTACTGAAAACAGTCTTTTGTTCAGTAATTTTTTACAGTTATAATTGTTCGCAAAAAAATTCAATCTTATTACACTCTGTTAGCTTAATGTGAAAGAAACATGCCACAGTAGTTTCATTGTTGGTACTCATGGTTCCCGCCAGGCAAGTTCAGATATGTTCAGTATCGCCTACCGCTGCAATGGAGGTAACACGCGAGGAACAATATGCGGCTTTGAAATTCTGCTTTCGTCTCAACAAATCTTCAGTTGAGGCCCATGCAATGTTACAGGAGGCCTATGGAGAGTCTGTTCTTCCCTACAGCACAGGTCAAAGGTGGTTTAAAGTGTTAAAAGAGGGGAGAAAATCAATTTCAAAGGAAGGTGCGCCCGATTCTCTAGTTACTACCCTTATGAAGAAAACATTAACATTGTTGCTGCCATTGTGAGAGAGGATCGACGACTTACCTTAAGATCACTTTCTGAAATACTGAACATTTCATTCGGTCCCCCCCACACATTAGTGACACATACATTAGACATGAGATGTGTTTGTGTGCGATGGGTTCCAAGACTGTTGATTCCCGAACAAAAGGACATTCACATGCAGGTCTGCATGTGGGTAAAGATGATGTTAGAGGAAGATACGGAGTTAATTTTAAATGTAATCACTGCTGATGAAACTTGGCTACATCATTTTGATCCTGAGAGCAAACAGCAAAGCTCAATTTTAAAATCTCCGTCATCTCCAACCCCCAGAAAAAAAAGTGGTTGCTTCTGCTGGGGAAGTTTAGGTCATCTCATTCTGTGATATTCATGGAATGATTTATCAGCATGTTGTACCTGCACACACATCAGTAACTGGACAATATTACAGGGATATCCTGAAAACATTGCAAGTCCATATTAGGCGCAAAAGACCACATTTCCATGAAGCAGGATGAATGCTGCAACACAATAATGTGTGACCGCATATTGCCAATGTTGCTGAATATCTTGCAAAACTCAACCCTCACCCTCCCTATAGTCCGGATTTAGCCTTATGTGACGTTTTTCTATTCCCTAACTTGAAGAAACGCCTTCGTGGGAAATATTATCCATCATCAGAAGCAGTGGTTAAGGCTACGGAGGCGATTCTGAAGGATCTCTCAAAAATGTTTTCCAGCATGACTTTGAAGACTGGTAGAAACGCTGGGACAAGTGCATCGCATTCAGGGGAGACTATTTTAAGAAGGACCATCAAAATTATGAGGATGAGTAAAGCTACGTTGTCAAATATTTTTCTCATTCTTTATTGTACAGCCCTCGTGTATATATGTATGTATGTATGTATGTATATATATATATATATATATATATATATATATATATATATATATATTAACCTCTGAGTACAATGAGAGATTTGAAATGAGTCCTTTAGCAATGCAATTTTTGTTGTAAGGTATTGGATATCACATTCAACATGCAACAGATGCACTATAACGTTCGCAAAGATTAAAGGCATAGTGTGACTGCGGTTCATGAAATTAAAAGTCCAGGTTGCAAACACTAAAAGTTGCTCTTTAGTTCCGTAGAAACGCACTTTGGTCAACCCTTGCAGTAGCAGAATTACGTCACATACACAATCAATCCGCAAGGTCATCGACCACTAATAAGGTTCACTCTCGAAGCACAGCTGTTCGCGCACACGAGTCCAATTAACAACTGTTCCCCATTGACGAGCTGCGGCTTCCTTTTTATAGCTTACTCACTATTCCGGAAATTTGTGGACAATATGAACGCTGGCCAATGCTCAAGCGGAGCGCTGTTGCCAAGTGTAGTAGTTGTATTGGAAGAGGTTCTGTACATAGCACGTGTTACCTGCCAGCAAAGGTTCTGCCTATTTTCCCCGTTATTAAATGGCACATTAAATATTCCTAAAACATTAAAATCTTACCTTGGCATACCTTAAAGAAACAAAAATCCAATCCTGTAACCACTTTCCGACTTCATGGGCCTTTCCCGGAGATTGAAATACAGGTACGCTCCCTTTTTCTAAGTATGAAGCTGCTTCACTAGAAATTTGTGACAAACGTCTACAGTTAATTGCTGGGGTTTCGACAAATCTGAACTTGCCCTATATTATGGATTGGAGAGTCTTCGTACAAACTTTTTCATATTAATGTAATTTTTGTGCCCTGAGAATGAATCACTTCACGTTTGTTGATCAAAAAATTACTTGTCCCAGCTTCGAGGAACATGTTCACGAATTCGGATCACTAACACTGGAGAAAATTTGTGTGTATAATATTTTAACGTTATATTAGCAATATTTCAGCTCGAATTCGACTCACAACCGTTCACTTTAACAAAAAAGCAAACTCTACTCTGACCGAGCGGGATGGCTCAGGCGGTTTCGTCTGTGACGCGCATTCCGGAGGACCGGGGTCGATTCCAGCGACCGAACTAGCAGACCCATTGGTTTTTCTGGGGGTTTCCCGGGTCGCTAGGCGAATGCTGGGTAGGTTAATTACGTCCCCCGAATTTCCTTTTCCTCCATTTCATCCCCATTATTGTTTCACATCATCTCTCATCTGGTGGTCTCTTTCAGGGTACGAGTGTAGGAGGGTGTTCGGCGGTGTATGGGAGGATGATATGCTCTGTGGAAAAGCT
This sequence comes from Mantis religiosa, assembly GCA_030765055.1. NCBI lineage: Eukaryota > Metazoa > Arthropoda > Insecta > Mantodea > Mantidae > Mantis > Mantis religiosa. The sequence goes on along the minus strand of CM060948.1, from coordinate 308,307,337 downwards.
ACTTCCTCCTCCGGTAGGTCGGTTGCCGGCCTCAGCACCTCTGCTGGGATCAATTCGGGATGTCAGCCAGGGATCTTCTGCTGGCGATCGCCTGCCCTTGGACCATAAGGGCTCGGCTGCTAGGCTCGTTGCCGTCCCGCTGTAGGGGAGCGAATTCGTTGTCCTGGCCTGTCGGGGGAAGTCTATATCCAAGTAATTTGTAGGGTCCCAGCCCTCTGTACTGTCGTGGCTCCTTGTGTCGGTCGCCCTCTGACTCCTTCGTCTCATCCTTCTTCCCAGGCGTTGCCCCACTTGGGGGAATAGGTACAGCATGGTGGCCTACGTACCGAATCCCAAAACGTAATGAAATCCCAATCCCAAACCCTACTCTCAAAACGAACTGAAAATTAACTCCGTCTGTTTCTAACTGTGTGCAGTGGGTGCAGTGTTTATTTATACTTGAGGTAAGTGATGTCAGGAAGGAATGTTGCTTTTCGAGCTTATCTGTGTTGAATGGAGAGATGTTGGGTAACCATAACCATAAGAAACATACAACGTGCATCGCTCGCGTTCTAAATATTGCAGAGATTGGATTTTTTGTACGGCCATGATCAGAAAATAGTACCATATTCGGTAGCGCTAGTAGGAGCAGCAAGGTTAGGATTGGCTGGTATCTGCAGTAGGGCCCGCCTCCATGTGCCTTTAACTTTTGCGAAGATTATAATGATGCCTTAACCTCAAAACAGTAACTGTATATGGGGAAATCGCAATATCACACATGTAGCAATTTTATTTAAAATATCAATTGTATTTCTTTAATTGGTCTTAAATACCATCTTACAGGACTTTATAGTCGCATATTCTGTATATTTAACGTATTTTCATGTTCAAATACAATCAGATCGTGTACATGATGCCTTTCAAATTAAAGAAGCATAGAGTACTTCCAAAGAGTTGCCTACACTTCGAAACGTAAATGCAGCAGAGTGTACATGATAATTACGTGGTTTATCTTTATTTCTAAAGTTACAGTTAACAAAATGTTATGGTCAAACTAGCTTTAAAACATCTGAAATATTGTGTAGGTTATTTGTCAAAGTCTAATATGCAAATTACGAATATTGTGAAGCAGAACCACAATATCAACACTCCGTTACTGAAGTGCATGAACTAGAGGGATATTACCAAATGATGTTATCGTATCAAAGATTTTTTGTTCCATTTGCACCCTGCCTTTAACTCCAATCAGGGGCGGCTGATGCTTAGTAGCACAAGAGCACGTGAACCCCCAATATTTGTCTTGTAGAAGCTCTTTTAGTCTTTTCATTCGTTATTTGTATTTACCGCTCTCTTTGCTTAATGTGTAGTAAGTAAACGGCGATAGCATGAGTATGTGGCAGCTTTGTAGGTAGCACACTTCTCTTGTACTAGCATATTGTCACGAACCCGTATCTGCGATCGCGCGGCTCGTTTACACAAAAGGAACTGATAAGCGAGCAGTGTGAAAACCAAGTGCTGGCAGACAAGATAACATGCAAATAAAGGTCTGCCGAAACAAACAAACTGAGTTCAATGGAAATGTCTAGTTACTTCTGGACTGATAGAGATAATTCGGTTTCTGGTTTATTTTAGAATGATCTAGAAATTATGAGGAGATATATAAGCGATTGTGACACGCCAGCCGGGCAAGTTGTGAAACAGTCTTGTGAACGAGAGACAGCTGGAAGTGTTATTGCTACGTGTAACGATATGTTTTAGTTAGAACTTTTTGATATGAATATCGCTTTCTGATATGATTTAGTAGGCCCTGTAATGAAAATATTAAAACAAATATATGTGTAACTTTGTGATTGGCCATGGTAATAATTGTATAACGTATTGTGATGACGTAGCATTAAATCGGCCAATCACAAAATTAGTAGAGGAATAAGGATAGTTACTGAAAATCAATGATCTTGATATATATATATGTATATATATATATATATATATATATATATATATATATATATATATATATATATATATGTATATATTCTTTAGTATTGTTTCATGACGATGGACAAATGTCGCGGTTGGGCGCCAAATTTGTGGCGTTATTCCTCCACTACCAGCAGATAGGATGCACGTTGGTTCTCCAACTTAATCAGTCACACGTTCGGGCGACATATTTGTGGCTCGATTAAAATGGAGAGAGATTAAGCTGGAAAATAACGCCACAAATTTGGCGTTCTAACTTCCGAGCTTGGAATTGGTAGCAAGTTTATTTACCCAACGGTCCAAGGAAACTTCCAACTATTATCTAAGCATTGTTAGAGAATCAAGACGACCAACTGCAAGTTAAAATACTTCAATATATGAGACTCCGAAGCGGACGTAAATTGCCAGAAAGGATGGATCATCACCACAAATATGTCGCCCGAACGTGTGACAGATTAAGTTGGAGAACCAACGTGCGTCCTATCTGCTGCGAGTGGAGGAATGACGCTACAAACGAGAGATAACAGTGTTTGTTATTGTCATCGACCTTGGTAGACTGATGGTGTACGTAACGTAATGCTTCTGTAATCTATACGGGTATTTTTACGAAAATAAAGGAGATTTTTAATTTCCGCAAATCGGCCTGTTTATTCTATGAACCAACAGTCAAAATATCATGTAACGTTTGAAGTTCTGCGCATGCGTACGACAAATGCTACAGACAGGCATTGGTTGGGTACGCCCAGACCATAGCACAATTACGATGTGCACGTTAATTCACATTGGCAACGCCAGAGCTCTTGGTCATTTCTGGGAAGTGCTACTTACTATCTATAGAGTTTAACAGTAACCATCTCCAAATACAAAGAATGGTTACAACTGCTAGCGTTCTCAGCCTTTGCTTTGTTGCTTTATGTTGCTTTGAATACGGCTTGCATCTACAGTCCAGTTTATAAACAGAAGTTTTGTTTTAAACACCGTGAAAAACTTGGAATTTGTATATAATCAGCAAATGAGACAATTGTAGTTTCCTAGTACATCAAGTACAACTAGTGCTTTAGCGCAAAACAATTACGCTTTGTTGTCTGCAGCGACCGATCGCGAGGTTTTTTGGAATCTTTGTGACTGTTCAACATCTCTCAAGAGGTAGCTATGAACTCGGTGGATTCCATTTTAAGAAATAAAGTAAATAAAGTGGCTTACGAAGAAGAAATGTAATAAAGCGACTAGGACGTCCGTAGTCCAATTTGAGAGTTGAGCGTGTTACAAAAAACAGAAGCGGGACCACAGAGGCAAATTTAACAACAATGTATACACAATCTGTAACTGGCTATGTAATTGCAGTATTAGAAATGCGCTTGTTTGCTTTCCGTGCCTTATGTTTAGCTCTGAAGTGAGTAATTAGACAAAAGTAGCATGTGCCCACTTGGTATATCTTAGTGAAAAGATAAAGAAGCACGGGGATTCACACTGATGTGAAAATGCACGTATTCAGTTCGTCATGTTTAGTCGTATGAATATTAATGCTCAGCTCGACAGACTGTGAGTAGAGCGACACAATAAGCAAGGTGATAGGAATAGATACATTCCTTCTAGGTTAATAGATTATATAAAATATTGTGGGGTGTTTGAGCTAGCACTCCCTAGCTGTAGTGGTGGTGGTGGTAGCACTAGCAGATAGTGCTAGTGTGTATTTTAAGTGTAGGTCTTGTGAACACCCACAAGCCGCCACTGACTCCAATGGTCATATCGTCGGCCGTTCTACTTTGGAACATATCGAAGGTGTTAACTCGCATTCGTTGGGTTTTAATCGTACACATTCACACTCTCATTTGTAGTTCCAGACTCTGGGAAGATGAGGAATTATCTTGGTCGGAGAAAAATCCCCACCCACACCGCCGAGTCCCCCAGCACGGCAGGCAGGTGCTCCATCGACTGAGCTACGGGGCAAGAAATTATTTATTTTATCACAAAGAAATGTTTGATGAATGAAAGAAAAGATAAAGTTATCAAGGAGAGATAACAGAAAAGGGAAGAAGACCAAGAATCCCAGGTTGAGAGAAGGATGACAAAGAGAGAAATAAATATATTGACTTTGAGAAATTAGTTGAGATATTAGTTCTTTATGTAATTTACGTCCTCCAACGTTAAATGATATCGGACGATGGACGGAATGGGTGAAATGATGCTCAAATGAGTCCGGCGTCCATAAAGCTTAGTTACCCGACATTCGTCTACCACGATAAGGGAAAACCCCGGGAAAAGACCTTATCCAGATAACTCACCCTGACCGAGATTCGAACTCGGGACCTCTTGAACGTGAGGCAGACACGTTAACATCTACGCTACCGAGGCGGGCAGAATAGAAGAAGATATTACTTGATGTGTATAGAAGTGAAGCTATGGAGAAAGGAACGAGAAGAAAAAGATAAAAAGGAGATGAAAGGATGAGCGAGGTCGAACGAAAAGTCTGATGAACACCAAAATTGGTATTTACGTTTCAGCATCCTCTAAGACGTGATACGAATATTTAAAAGAAAAATATCTATCTAAAAGTACTCTATATATGTAAATACAGGAATATTTTAATTTTCTCAAAAAATATCTCTAACGATTCTGATTCTGATTGAAGTGTCCAGGAATCACTTCTGGAGTCCATTACTTTCTGGATAATTACTAACCAATAAATAGTCAGAGATAGAGAAAGTGTTACTGCACGAGAAATTTATATCTCGTTAAAACAAGCAATTTGTATGAAATACATATTTTATGAAATTAACCATTTGTGAGATATGTTTTGTTATCAATTTGGTTTTTCAATATTTATAGTGTTCTCAAATGGCATGTCGTTATTCATTTTTATCTCATGCTTTTAAAATGATCGCACTTCGGAGCCATCACATAGGGACCAGCTCTTAAAGGATTTGATTATCCGTAAGTCCACTGTATTCCCCAATTGCCACTGTACCTTTAAGGAAATATGTAACAAAAGTATTTCTGGAAACGCCTATCTCGATTAACATGAATGGGAAAAAATATTTTTTCAAGAATGCTTTGTAGAACAGAAATTAGAGAATGAATGAATGAATGAATGAATGAATGAATGAATGAATGAATGAATGAATGAATGAATGAATGAATGAATGAATGAATGAATGAATGAATGAATGAATGAAATGTGTAGTGCTTAACGTCCGCTTCTACTACATGTGGCTCCGTAGGTGATGACACTGATGATACAGAAGATGGAAATAAGGTATAGGTAGAATGCGATAGCGGGGTAAACCGGAGATCCCGGAGAAAACCCGCCCAGCGCCGTGTTGTCCATCAGAAACCATATTTTCCGGTCGTCTGGGATCGAACCTTATTGTCAGTAGAAAAAGTCATTGCCTGCAACACACATCTAAGACCTTTCTATATACACGGGATCTAAAAATGTACATTGGGTGGAATGCAATATCTATGTAGGTTGTAGAGAAAATAACTCACATACAACCAAATATAATGTACGAGGGATGTCTAATAAAGAATGATCGCAACTGTTTTTTGACAACGTACCTTTACTTATCCTCATAATTTTTATGGTAATTCTCAAAATAGTCTTCCCTGAATGCATTGCACTTGTTCCAGCGTTTCTGCCAGTCTTCGAAGACATACTGGAAACCATTTTTGAGAGATCCTTCAAAATCGCCTCCACAGCCTTCACCACTGATTCTGATGATAAATAATGGCTCCCACGAGGGCGTTTCTTCAAGTTAGGGAATAGAAAAAAGTCACAATGGGCTAAATCCGGACTATAGGAAGGGTGAGGGATGTACTTCACGTTGATTTTTGCAAGATATTCAGCAACAACATTGGCAGTATGCGGTCGTGCATTATCATGGTGCAGCACGCAACCTGCTTCACGGAAATGTGGTCTTTTGTGCCTGATATGGACTTGCAATGTGTGTGCCGGTACAACATGCTGATAAACCATTCCATGAATATCAAAGAATGTGATGACCATAACTTTCCCAGCAGAAGCAACCACTTTTAGTTTTTGGGGTGGTGGTGATGAAGGAGATTTCCACACTGAGCTTTGCCGTTTGTTCTCAGGATGAAAATGATGTAGCCAAGTTTCATCAGTAGCGGTTACGTTCTAAAGAAACTCCGGATCTTCCTCTAACTTCAACTTTAACTACATGCAGACCTGTATACCAATGTCCTTTAGTTCGAGAATCAACAATTTTGGAACCCATCGCGCACAAACACGCCTCATGTGTAATATTTCTGTCACAACGTGTGAGTGGCACCCAATGAAATGTTCAGTATTTCAGAAAGTGATCTTAAGATAATTCGTCGATCCTTTCTCACAATGGCGACAGCAGTGTTTATGTTTTCTTCCGTAAGAGCAGTAGCTGGCGCACCGGGTCCACCTTCCTTTGAAGTTGATTGTCTCCCCTCTTTAAACATTTCAAACCAACTTCGAGCTGTGCTGTAGGGAAGAACAGACTCTCCATAGGCCGTCCTCCTGTAACATTGTATAGGCCTCAACTGAAGATTCGTTGAGACGAAAGCAGAATTTCAAAGCCGCATATTGTTCCTCGCATGTTTCCTCCATTGCAGCGGTAGGCGATACTAAATATGTCTGAACTCATCTGGTTCTCACAGGTGGGAACCAGGAGTACCAAAAATGAAGCTACTATGGTGTGCTTGTTTCACATTAATCTAACAGAATATAATAAGACTGAATTTTATTGCGAAAAATTATGACCGAAAAAAATTATGATCATTCTTTATTGAACAGCCCACGTAAAGTACTGCTGGAATGATGGCGGGGGAAACCGGCGATACTGAAGAAAACCCACCCCAGCACCGTGTTGTCCCCCACAAATCTCACTTTGCGGTCGTCTGGAATCGAAACTTAGTGTGAGTAGAAAAAGTTACGTGCATGCAAAACATATCTAAGACCTTTTGTATTCAGGGGCTCTCAAAATGTACGTTCGATGGAATGCAATAGCTGTGTAGGTGTTAGAGAGAATAGCTCTCACACAACTAAATACAATGTATAAAGCACGATCTACAAGTATCAGTTTGATATATAACGCAGATGAGATGAAAAGGCTTACCTTATGACCCCGGCGACGCAGCAGTGACCTCAAGGCTTGCACAGGACCTCTTGTAGCGAGGATCACCAAATCGTACAGGAAACACACAGAGAACACGATGAGACCAGTCATCTTTGTGAGCGTGGCACAGGTACCAATGAATAGCCTAGGGCCTAGATGTGATGGATGCTGCATGTAGCTCAACAGAGCCAACAAGAAGAACAGCGATACCCCCACATCAGCTCGACCTGCGTACAAAAGTTATCCCTCAGGAATCAGCTTGCTCAGTAACAGACGTTACACCAGGTTTCTCTTGAGTGGCTCCCCCTATTGTAATCATATGAAATCACCAAATTTTGCTGAACTCAATTTATCTGTTACTTAGGAGGTCAATAGAATGCTAACTTGCACTTTAATTTCATTGTTGTTACACCCAGGCAAAACACGACTGGTCCGTAGGGATTGCCTATCGCCATAGGCAAGATTTTTTGACAAAAATTATTTATAAAATTTGCATTAATAATTTTAATTGTTGGTGTTTTGTGGTTTTTAGCATAAATTCGCAAATTTTGGAGAAGAATTAATGAATAGTGAAATGTTGAAAGAAAAGTAACAGGTAACTTAAGTAAGAAACGGTTAAAATCCCTTTTCTCCAAATTAAAAGATTTTATTTGAAATCAGCAGACAGCAGGTAACGGGAAGAAGGTCAAATATTACACATCAGGCATCGCCAAACTGCAGCTTACACAAGTTGTGATATTTTCGCCTTTCATACTTGCCCTTTTTTCTGCCACAACTAAGTTATACGTAGAGAACATCTCTCACTGCCAGCGTTTGACATCGGCAACCACAGACACTGAAGGGATGTTCACAGAAATTGCGATAAGGATCAGCTTTTGCCTTCAATGCCAAGAGTGCTGTTACTACATCAAATCTGTTATCATTACCACCGTGGCTTTGCTGTTCAACAATGTCGCAAAGCTCTTTGTAATAAAGAAGAAAATCAGGATCACAAGTAGTACTACTGGTTCTAAATGCATTTAGCTGTCATTACATGATTTAACTCACCTATTCTCGATTTAGTAGCTAGCCTAGAAGGTTCAAACTAATGATCTAAAACTTTTATATTTATTACATCATCAGCTTCTTTTGTCATAATGGAGTTCAATTTAGACAAAGTTATACGGCAGCAAACTTTTAGATTCTCTTCTACTGCTTCTCTAACACTGGGATCCATGATATGATCTACAAGTACACTTATATGTTTCCAAAGTGACCTCTCTCTAATATTTCACATTTGGTTCTCAGCGAGTTAATTCGGGATAAAACAAGAGGAGCCGCAGTTTTTATTGATATTCTAATATTGGATCTGTTATCAATCTGCAATTTTCAGAAACAAATATTGCTGCTGTTGCACCTTTACAATATTGCAGCACTTGGCATCGCAAAACTGATCATTAACAAATTTTGCACAGGAACGGAAAGCTTACTTTTTAGAAAAGAAATAGACAATTGCATCAAAATAGCTGGCGATGTAAAACTACTGAATTAAACCAGCTAGACCAGCGTGACAGGCAATGGGAATGGTTTAGCTTCTAATTCTAAGTGCTTTTCGGCTAGGTATTGATTGTTTTCGTTTTTTAACTCTTCGGCCTTTCGAAACATATTCTTAAGCTCTGAGGGACAATATTTTCATAAAATGACACCTGAAGCTTTCCTGGCGACGAATGCGCTCTCTTTCGTCTCGGGCAGCCAGCTTTGGCTGCCACTGGCCCACAGAGCTTTGTCTGTCTCTGATCCCAGCCACTTAAAACAAGAATTACAGCTCCTGAGACTCACTTTCCGTCAAAACGACTACTCCGAATATGACGTTGAAGCCTTGCTCACCAAAGTTAAGAAAGGGAAACCTGTAATACAGCAACCGTCAGATAAGCCTACCGCTACAGCCTGCATTCCGTTTACCGACAACCTATCCGGCAGAATCAGCAGAATTCTCGCCAAATACATCAGGACAATCCACAAGCCACCTCCGAAGATTAAACATCTGTTGAGACCAGTGAAACACAAACTGGACTTCCAACTTCCGGGAGTGTACCGCATTCCCTGTGAATGTGGGACACCGTATATACGACAAACCGGAAAAACCATCGCTACTGGAATAATCGAGCATGAACGGAGCATTCGTTTAATGCAAACTGAGAAGCCTGGGCTGGCAGAGAATTGTTTTGAAAACGACTACAGAGCGAATTTTGGGGAGACGACCATCTTGGCAAAATGCAACAATTACTAGGAGCGGAGAACTAAGGAGGTTCTGGCGATTTCCTCAGAGAAGAGCACGCTTAGTCATGATGCTGGATTTCAGTTCAGCTCCTCTTGGAAACTGGCCTTAAAAATGAAAATTCGTCGAATTAAGAAGTAAAGATCAATGCCTACAGCTTGATGATCATGTTAAGTAGTTAAGTTCCTTTGACACAATTTTCTATACTGACGCCATCTCCTGACCTGGCATTTAATTTACTGAAAGCAGTCTTTTGTTCAGTAATGCTAATTTTGATAGTGTTTTGTCTTTGTTTATAGTTATGTTATATCCAGTGTTTCCATTTGTGGTTATAACATTTTATAAACATCCTGATAATGGGAGAGATGCACACTTCCGAAACGTTGATGTCTGATCGTCTTTTCCCCTGGCTTGCTTCCCGAGAAGAAAGTGAGCGAATATCTTCATGTTAATGTAATGTCTGAGAGTAGCTTCTAGAAGTTCAGTACCTTTAGTCAAAAGTAATAGGACTTTTCTTGCTGTGAACGGTGTGATATCTAATAAATAACATTTCAAGTTTAGCATACGACAAACAGTTCTCAGTAACACGGACCAGCCCGATGCTGTGTTGTCAGTTTATTGTTGCACCATTTAGCTGTTATTTCAGTACGAATGATGTCATTTTATTGGCTTTGTTATCTTGCTTTCCTTATATTTGTAAACACTTTTTTAAGGACCTCTAGCTTCATGCTATAAAGATATGAATGTTAAATTAAAGTTATATTTATGCAATTTGAAATAAATTTAAATTTTTCTATGCATACTACAATTAATAGAAATTTTCTCATTTATCGCTAAAAAATATTATCCTTGAAAAAAGGAAAAATTCGCGAAAAAGTCGTTAAATACAACAACTCTTTCCTCTGCCTATCGCCAAATTTCTTGCACACACTCAGGTCAACACAACTCTTACTAAACTTTCAGTGAAGATTTCGTAACTTTGCGACTCGCATTGAGTGACTGGCTCGCTAGCTCCAGTATCTAAGGGAGGGATATTAATTAATCACTACAGTTGTTCAATGAGTTCTACCCGAAAGTCCGAAAACCCCGGCCTCTGTTACCCGGAAGCGATGGAAGACTCCGGGGGTCTTTCCTTGGGGCAATACCTTGAGTCTAAAAAGACCCTCCCCCCCATCGACAACAACGTCAAGATGAAATGGAAGTGGATATGCCACTTACGTGCGTCAATTCCGCAGGGAAGACTACCGAAACCTCAGTGTGGCCGCCTGGTGATCTAGCACACCTTCCACTAGCTCTGTAGGCTAGTACCCGGAACTTTTTAGGCAACCCTCTGCCCCCTCCCGGCGGCCGAAGCCTGGCCGGAGGTACCCGATTTCCCGCGGGTTACGGGAACACACGGCCCCGTCGAGTCCAACCCAATCCGAACAACTCTCAATCAGGGAGGGGCTCGAATGTTCGGCCCGAGGTTCCTCTAGTAACGTCAGAAGTACCACGAGTGCTTAGGGTCCGCAGCCGTCGCACTAAAGCAGCTGAAGGGGACGGATCACCTCCGCCATGAGCATTTTTAGAAAAAAGCTCTGTATATATATTTTTTGAATGTCTTTGAACAGACAATCTAAACCAAAAAGTTGGTTAAATATCAAATTGTGCATTTAATTTTATGTCTTCCAAGGATACGACACAAACATTCACAAGAAAATACCGCTATCTAAAATACCATGTACATGGAACATTTTTCATAAATTGTAACTTTTTTCAAAACTGGTTCTATTGATATTGATCAAATTTCGATATCTTTATGATATTTTAGTATAAAATAAAATTAAATATTTTGAATATTCTGGGAGTGCCCTTAAAGTCCTATTTATAGTGAATTGCTTCTGCATAACTGATGAACCCTAACAGATAAACCATATCTTATCACACAAAAAATACACATCTCGTTAAAGCATAAATACTCTGTCAAGTGCATATTCTTTTAAGCTTTTTTTGTGTATTTTACGTCCTCCAACGTTAAGTCACATCCGACGGTAATTGAAATGGGTGAAATGATGCTCAAGTGTGTCCAGGGTCCATGGAGCTTAGAGTTACCTGACATTAATCTATCAGGATAAGCGAAAACCCCGAGAAAACCTTTTCCAGGTAACTCACCCTGACCGACATTTGAACTCGGGACCTCTTGAACGTGAGGCAGACATGCTACCATTTACGCTACCGAGGCGGGCTTTTGGAGTTAGCCAGTTGCGGAAATTACTTGTTATTGGTTTCACTTCTCGAAGCCTTACACTTTTTTCAAGTAGCAAGCGTTTGTTAGTTTTTTGTGTTCTGGCCCTGAAGAGTAAATGGAATTTAAAAGTTATCACATAGCAACCAGCTCCTAAACGAGTTGACCATCACTCTCTGGTATCCTGCTTCAGGGTAGAAGTGTCGGCGGGTGTCTCGGCGTTGCATGGCAGGATGATATGCTTCTGATAAACACTTCCTCCTTCATTAGGACGGTCTCCGATCTCCGAGCCGGCATAGAGGGCCGTTTCAGGTACACGGTAGGTCGGATGGCAAACTTGCCGGGAGTTTTCCGAGATCTGGCAGGTCGGCTTCCAGTCTGCGAGTCGCTGGTGGACTGTTTTGGAGCCTCGGTAGGTGGTATGCCAGTTGTACTGGGCTTACCGGTAGTTTTAAGCTGATAAATGGTAGAGAGCCTGCACTTTGCAATGCCGTGACTCCTTGGAACGGTCGTACGCTGTCTTCTCTCGACTCATTCTTCTTCCGGGGATGCATAGGCACAAGAGATTAGGCTGGTCGACATGACTTATCCAATGGTTCACTGTGCCTTGTATTTCAAAGTATTTCACCTAAATTGTGACCTTTTACAACATCTATATTTTTGCGCAGTAAGATTTCGTCTATCTCTTGCGATTTACCGGTTATGAAATGTTCATCTCAGGATATTCCAAGACAATTCAAGATTTGCATTTCACATGTCATAAAAATAAATTTAGATTTATGGTACTTTAATCAAAATCGTTACCACCATTTTTAGAAAATGTTAGTTTTTGAAACAATTTGCGTGCAAAGGGTTATGTGGGCTGGAGGCATTCTTTGAAAGCGTTTGTGTAACATCCTATGAAGATCTTCAACTTCTATACTGTGACTGTGTGGGTTCGTGGAATTAAAAGTCCTGGTTGCAGAAATTCAATAATGCTCTTTATTTCCGCAGAAAGACAGTTTGTACACCCTTGGCAGCAAGATGACGTAACACACACCAATACAATCTCTCGTGGTTTCCGCACTCGTAAATAAACAAAAGAGTTCACTTTCAAATCACAGTTGCACGCACACAATTTCGACTGTCCCGATAAACTGGCTACGGCTTATTTTATATCTCCACTCATCGTTCCAGAAATTAGTGGAATCTTCTCTAGCTATCAAGACGTCCCCAGAAGAAAGACAAACCTTCCAGTCATCTGTCTCTTTCTTTCTCTTTCGGCATGATTTTATCTCCGCGCTACTCTATCTGTGGCCTTTACAGTTGCAATACTTCAGAAGCTTTCATTTTAATGATGCTTGTGTTTTGTTTTAGTTTTATTAGCATTTGTTTCAGTTATTTAGTCTTCAGCCTTTATATGTCACAGGAAATATAAGGGTAGTACATTTAATATTTTATATTTAAAGATAAGGTGAATAAAACCTCTACACGTATATGTGTAATTCACCCATAAACCTGAAATCGAGATTTCACCTGAAATGCATATTTTATGACTCGTGAAACTCAGAAAATTATTTTTGAAAAGTGGTTTTTGGTGGTTGATTTCTCAGCGAAACAACCTCGTAGAATAACGATTAGAAAACTTACCTTTAAGTGTATTATGGTAAAGTGAGGAAGTTTCTGCATTATTTAAATGAAACCATTTAATAATACTAGTTAAATTTTGAGATGCATAGAACAACAGTGAAACAAATTTACTAAGTGTTAACTTACCTCGTCATCCATGTCTTCAACCATAAGAATATAAACAACAGTGCTTCATGCTGCTGTATATACATGGTTGGGCTTTTTTAAAATATTGAAAAATCATTTATTTAAAATGAGGGTAGACGTAGGAACATTCCTCATTGTTGATAGAACCAATGAGAGTTGGAATGAATTGCTTGTAGCAGCCTTTCAGGGCTATCCTCTCAGCATGAAAAATTTCTCTTCTGCTAGCAGAATTGATTAATTATTAATATTGATGAATTATTATTATTACCAACGGTTGCTGTTTTGTTTAAGTTCTAAACAAACAGTATGTCCAGAATGTATCTTTAGAGAATGAACAAAAAGTGCCATATAAAAGCTAAAATGTAAATGTATAAAAAGGAGTTTGCACGCGCCGGCCACGCCCGTCGCAACAATGCCTTGCGACAGCAGTAAGTTTGGCATTTTAACCGACATTTGATACTTATCACAAACACAGACACGCAAGACTATATCTTTATTTTATTTAGGGAGGATCAAAGCATGTATTTTGAGCGGAATACAATAATTCGCCGAATAATACGTAGTACATAACCTAACTATGGAATTTTAATCAAAACCGTTAGAGCAATTTTTGGGAAAGTCAAAATATCCGAAATATTTTCCAAGTTAAGTATTAAGTTAAGTAATATGGGATAGGGAACGTTTTCTTTTAAATCTTCGTGTCACATTTTTTGTATACGTTGAACTGAAATAACAGGTTTGTTATTTAACGATGCCATGTTGTTTACAGGTATTATTCAACAGAGCGTTGAGGCGTATCGACCTTCAGGTGACCAGCGCTATGATCGGGTCTTATCGGATCGATTATAAGATGAAATATTAGTAAGTTTACGAAACACAGTTAGAGTGATTGGAAGCTGCGTGTGTCTATGTGAAATGTTTTCTCGCGCTTGGCGGTGTATGACACATTTCTGTCCATCTAAGTAGAGTATAAATAGACTGGAATCACCGTGTATGTGCGATAGGCTCAGGTAAACATCTCTGTATTGCGAATTTTTCCCGATACGCTTTCTCGCTTTGCCATGTAGCGTTGTCACCGATGGCATTCTTGTTTTGCCGCGACAAGCGGGAGCCCGGCGCATGGGTAGGAGAGCTCGAAGCTTGCCAAGAGAAAGAGACAGTGCTGCCACGAATGTTTTCGTAAGGTCTAGGGCACTCTAGAAACAATTACTGGAGGTATAAATGTCGGCAAAGTGTTAGAAGCGGTAGGTTATTACGGCAGTGGACGTTTGAATTGTCCCCCAGTGGAGCACCGAGTCGACCTTGAAGCCAACTGAATTTCAACTTCACGTCTTTTTACTGCAACAAAGAGTGTTATAAATTTCTACAAACCAGACTTTTGATTCAGTGTAACCCTTGCAGTCACAGTATATACAGGAGGCCCAACTGTCCCGTCCTTCGCGTGACCAGATGTTTCTTCGTGCATAACGCAGTTGCATAACGCAAAGGGGAAACCTCAGTTAAACGCACGGCAGTGGTGTTAAATATTATGTGCTTCAAATGGGAAGAGCTCTAGGCTGTAGCGAATCAGATGCGTTAGAGCCTTCAGCGTTGCCACCTCGTTATTCCCACTCTTTTTATATTTCCCTCTCTCTCGCACAAAAGCGAGTGTTCGTGGCGATAACGCAAACTGAATTTTCCATAGTTTTATAATAATGCAGCTTTTGAAATCACAATTGCAAACATGGATATTCGTATATTACGTAATTATTTTAAATATTTAAAGTTGACTATAGTTTATGAATTACTTATTTTTCTAATCCAACGAAAACACCAGTGCTACATCCGTATAGCTGTTAATGTTACTTATGTTAAGAGATAATTCGTCATTGTCACTATCTTCAACGTCTGAGTATTGCAAATTTATGATGATAGGTTCCAAAATCTCGTTACGTGCTTTTTCTTTCCAAAAGTCGGCTTCTTGTAGTTTATCTGATGTCTCACGCAGTTTTCCCAGGCTTGTTGTGTTCCTTGTCAATTTCTTCGTGAATAAGTCGTTCAACGTTTAAAAGTACTATTTCTGTAAGCAACATAAATTGAGCCCACATTAACTCTATTGGATTGTTCTAGCAGTAGTAAGGGGGGGGGGGTGGATCACGTCTCGTAGATCCAGCTGATACACTTTTTCATGCAAGAGTAACTAAATAATGCTGCTTTGAACTCTAGAGTAAATAGAGCCTATGAACCTTTGATAAACAAAGATATAATGTGACCAGACACGTTCTGCCAGACTAGCAAGAAGTGTATCGTTTCCTCTCATCGAATTTAACAAACACCTTGGCTTACTAAAAGTAAATATTTCTTTTATCACGTCATGTCAAATGTTTACGTTTCAGGTCTGAGTAATTTCAAATATACGTTCACGCATACATGCCAACCAATAACGATATTCATTACAGTGCTTACGTCGCAATGCATTGTTGTAATGTAATTGTATCTAGTTTATTTACTTCTATTAGGAAAACTATTTGAGCTAAAAATATCAGGATTTTACGGTTATGTTAAATACATTACTCTCTGCTTTCTCATGGATCAGTTTTTGCAAGAATGTGAATTTTTTCTTAGCTCGAATAGTGTTTATTGGAGATTGATTAGGTTGTCGCTCGTCACATATGACATAGGTGGAATGCAATACAACACCGCAGTACTCCTATTGGTTGTTCACCCAGTAGGGCTCAAGCACAAACAGTTTCCTATTTGAAACACATAATAGTTCACCTTTTTAGTGTCGGTACACAGTAAAAACGTCGTGTATAATGATCAGACGAATTAAATGTTTAACGAAAGGGTTCTTTCTAAACCTTCATCTAAACTTTGGTATGGACAGTAACATTCATTATTTATACTCAGTTACTTGAAAATTAAAACGAATTCAAGTGAGGCCTTCAGTAAAACAAACCTTAGGATTAAATCTTCATTCAAACTGAGTAAAAGTTTTAGAAAACAGCCTTTCAGTCTAATATCTGCTTAGGAGTTATGAACAAGCCTGTCAGAAAGTTGTGTGGTGTCTGTTTTCTGTTTTTCTTTCTTTCTATCTTAGTAACTTTCGTGGTTTTTAGTTCCTCCATATGACCTGTCTGTTTCTAGTCCCATATAACTGAAATCAGTCGTACCTTTAGTTGTTTATTTTTGATGTAGCAGCAGCAGCAGTAGCAGGGGCATGACGTCACGCTATAACCAAGTTATTGAGTCTTGGAACACCCACACACTTTGTTTGGGAAGCTGCAAATAAGAAACAAGCAAGGTCCATCCCCTCTCGACCTTTTATCTTTATTACTCCAAGAATGTTTTTTGTAAAACCGCGATAAAGAGTTTACGAAGCAATATAGAAAGTATTTGCAGTTCAAGCAAGAATCTCATTTCACTGGAATTATATATTTTCAGACATCCTGGATATAAAAAAACAAGCAAATAAATGGAAAAGCCTTTGGAATATGAAAGTCTGAAGTTCAGCTTCTTCCAGGTATGAGACTAAATCATTTAGAGAAAATGTTCCTACTACAAACTACCCTTTACTTTCTAACAGGATTTCTATTCTGCTACACATGCGATGATTGAAGATGCTATGATCCCCTCGTTGTGGCGACATATGTAGCAGATTCCTCCGTTGTTGTGGGTTTCAATGACCCAAAGTTGCGGCAACATATTGTAACACGAGCGCTGGAACACCCTGTGAAAGCAGCTGGCAGCAGAAGGCAGGGGAGGTTCGGTTAGCCACACCTCCTCCTCGTTTGTCTTGTAGTGGTGACAGGCAGTGGTTGGGAGGAAAAACATCAGTGTGCCGTCTGTTTCTGTCCACCTGGTTCCAGAAATTACGGAATCTGGAACATTCTCCTGGTCACTAGAAACCGGCGATATTCCTATATAAAGAGGGTTACAGACAGACAGGGTAGAGTTGGTCAATCAGTTGGTTAGTGTGTGTGAGTGAGGACAGTTCTTGGTGTAAGAAGGCAGTGTTAGTCAGTGACGTGTTAATGTACGAGAAGATTGTGCAACGGAAGACTGTACGTAACTGTGAATGTGTACCGGAGCTTACGTAACCGCGAGTACGAGGAAATTGTAACGGACGAACTGGTAAATTGTAATTGTTGCAGCACGTAATTCTGTGTAATTGGCAAGTGTTAAACTGTAAGTCGGTGGAAATAAAGAACATTGTTGAGTGGTGTAATTGGACTTTTCATTTCACGAACCCACAAAGTCACACTGGTGTCAGGAAGCGGGAAAACAACATCACCGAACATTACAACGATGGAGGCAACATTAGAAAAGATTTTAGCGGAACTGAAAGAAATGAAGACGGCTAAAGACAACATCACCAGGAAGATGGAAGAAATGCAGGCCGAATTAACAGAGACGCTGGAGACTAGAAATAACCTGGCCGCGGAACTGAAACTAATCAGGACGGCTAGGGACAACATCACCGAGAAGATGCAACAAATTAAGGCCGAGTTAACCACGGAAATGAGAGCAGCGAATGACCGTCTGGCTACCGAAGTGAAGGTGGCGAACGAGGCTCTCGCCGCCAAGTTTGAGGAACGGTTGGCCGGCGTGAAGGATGACGTCACGAATCTGGGCAAGCGGAAGGGTCAAGTAGACGACCGCCTTAACGATTTAGAGGAAAAGGCCGACAACATCGCAAAACCCCTCACCCGCCTGACGGAGGAAAACCGGCCTTATGTGTGGACGGAGGACGCCGAAGACGCTTTCCAGCACCCGAAGGAGACCCTGTGCAGTGCTCCAATTTTGGGTTTCCCACAACCGGGTGGCGCCTTCATTGTGGACACCGACGCCAGCGACCATTGCATTGGAGGTGTCCTATCGCAGATCCAGGACGGCCATGAGCGCACAAGAGTGGAAGAGAAGGAGCGTGTCGCAGCAGTCCGAGTAGTTGTGGCAGTGCCTGCTGAAGGCTGGGATAGCGCAGGCCTGAGGAGGGAGCAGCTGGCGGACGCAGTCTTGGGGCCACTCTTGAGGGAAGTGGACGCAGGGACGAGACCAACCTGGGAGGACATCGCACCGAGGAGCGCCACCTACAAGTCGTACTGGGCCCAATGGGACTCGTTGAAGACCAGAGAGGGCGTGCTGTTCCGGGTATGGGAGTCACCCGATGGGAAGTCGCAGAGGGAACAGTTGGTACTTCCCCGGAGCAAGGTCCCGGAAGTCTTGGTGGAAGTGCACGCCGGTACTTCAGGAGGACACCTGGGAGCGAACCGAATGATTCACAAACTACGGCAGCGCTACTTCTGGCTGAGACTCCGAGCAGATGCTGGTGGTACACCTGGACCGCCTCGCACGCTACGATGGGGCTGTTCGGGGCGAACAGCTTTGAGGAGGGAGCAGTGTAACACGAGCGCTGGAACACCCTGTGAAAGCAGCTGGCAGCAGAAGGCAGGGGAGGTTCGGTTAGTCACACCTCCTCCTCGTTTGTCTTGTAGTGGTGACAGGCAGTGGTTGGGAGGAAAAACATCAGTGTGCCGTCTGTTTCTGTCCACCTGGTTCCAGAACTTACGGAATCTGGAACATTCTCCTGGTCACTAGAAGCCGGCGATATTCCTATATAAAGAGGGTTACAGACAGACAGGGTAGAGTTGGTCAATCAGTTGGTTAGTGTGTGTGAGTGAGGACAGTTCTTGGTGTAAGAAGGCAGTGTTAGTCAGTGACGTGTTAATGTACGAGAAGATTGTGCAACGGAAGACTGTACGTAACTGTGAATGTGTACCGGAGCTTACGTAACCGCGAGTACGAGGAAATTGTAACGGACGAACTGGTAAATTGTAATTGTTGCAGCACGTAATTCTGTGTAATTGGCAAGTGTTAAACTGTAAGTCGGTGGAAATAAAGAACATTGTTGAGTGGTGTAATTGGACTTTTCATTTCACGAACCCACAAAGTCACAATATATAGCAAAATTCTTGCTGGTCTCTCGTTTCCCGTCGTTGGTCTCACTTCGTCAATCTTACCTTCGTCCAAAATATTATGAATTGATGAAGATGTTACCCGAAGTTATCAGGAAAATTCTTAATTATGCCTCAGCTAGCTTCAAATATTATTTTGTTATATTCTTATTTACGAGCAATGACAATTCTAAGTAACAAGGATGGTAAAGTGAAGAAATCTTTATGATTTTTAATTTGAACTTCTATAAGAAATCAAATTTTTGTTCATTTCGTTTAACACCAAATTCATTACAGTTCTTATCACAAAACTTTATACTGTGATCGGAATATATCTAATACTTCAAATTGAACTAACACTTAAATATTTTCGAGCAATTTAAAAAGCGTCCGATCTCTTCGGTGCTCCAGATAAAAAATACGAATTTTCTTTTTGTTTCTACACCAAGATTATTTAAACATTCGTTACTATCGTTACACATATATTATATATATATATATGATTGGCCGATTTACTACTACTTCACTACATTAGGTAATGCAGTTATTACTACGGCCAATCACAAAATTACATATATTTTTACACAATTTTGATTATTTTTCTTTTATAAATTTAAAATTTTTCAAACCCTTTCTAAATGTAAATCGAAACAAGTCTTACAACTTTCATTTTCTTTTCGTTGGACCCTTTTTGGGGTACGTTGAATCAATCATTTCCCTATCTGTTGTTCTTTCCTTAGTTGCCAATTTTTCTTCATTATATCTGATCCTTTATTTTCCTTTCTTCTTCCAAGATAATGGGTTTGTATTTTAATATAAATCTATCTTTGGTCCTTATATTTCCGTTTTTAGTTATTACTTTCGCTGTCCCGTCAAGTAATGAATTTTCTGTGATTTTTAGTTCTGCTAAGTATTTTTCAGTTTCTTTAAACCAGTTAGGTTTTGTTTTACGGTTACGGAAGAAATCAAAGATTTGTTTAGTTAATTTGGTAGAGTTCATTCTGAGTAGATGGCCATACATATTTATGCTCCTTTTGCGTATAGTATTTGAGATTTTTTCAATTTCCTTGTAGAGAGCTTCATTCTTGATGTATATTATCTTATTATCTATAATGCTATTTACATTTAGTAATCTCTCTAAAATTTTTAGTTTCTCAGAAATGGCTCTAGCTCCTTTTATTAAGGTGCCGTATGGTTAAGACATCTTCACGACAATTAAAACTTATCTCTCGAATTTTCTGAAGTCCCTACATTCTGAATTACGGTTACATAAGTAGTTAGTTGTTAACAGAAACACAATATCTCACTAGGCACAAGGGTACATCTCGTTAGAAAAACACTTTTATGTCAAATGCTTTTCTTTTGTTTACTAAACCGTTTCCGAGATACTACTTTTGAATTTCAAAATTAAAGTACTGCCACCGATCGCATTGTTTCGTTGGAGCTGCAACAAGCCAGTGCTGGTCACACGTGGGCAGCAGTGAAAGAAACAGATAGTGGCGCGCGCTAACGCTTGCCGGCACCATGGTAGGCTTCTCGTAAATACGTTATCCTTCGGTAGGTCAGTCTCCGTAATCCGGAACCGGTTCAGGACCACGGTGGGTGAAATGCTGGCAGCACTCGCCTGCCGAGGAGTTTCAAACTAGTAAAGTGCAAGGACCCTGCCCTCTGCACTGTCGTAACTCATTGGGATGGTCGCCCTCTGTCTTCTCTCGCCTCATCCTTCCTCTCGGGGATTCCCCACTTCGGACACAGGTGCAGTGTCAGTTTGCCTCCGCAGCATAATCACATCCAAAATAAAGTATAGTGTGAACCACATAAACCTGAACCATTTCAATAGGTCATAACTTTTGAACCAATGATAGGACACAAGTGCAACTTTGGGAGAATATAATACACAATTGGAAGATCACATTACACTATTTACATCTCAGAGAAAATGTTGGAAGTGTCCTCCACCAGCATCTGACTGTACACACTGAGGTTTATATGGGTATCCTCAAGATATTTGTGGAGCAGTTGGATGATAGCGAATTGAGTAGTTATTTCCAGCAAGATGGAGCAACCTGCTATACATATAATGAAATCATGGAACTTGTAACCAGTATCTTTGATAATCGAATAATCTCTAAAGGTCTGTAATCTACCAGATCCCCTGACCTAACCTTATCGGATTTTTTCTTGTGGCGGTATCTAAAAAATAGTGTACAAGAATAGGCCATGGAAAATTTATATTCTCAAGGAATCCATTCGAACCGAAATAAGTAACAATGGCGAGGATATCCTCTGTAAAACATCAGAGAATATGGTGAGACGAGTGCAAACATGTATAGATGCTGGCGTAGGACACTTCCAACATTTTATCTGAGATTTAAATAGTATAATGTAATCTCTCAATTGTGTATTATATTCTCCCAAAGTTGTACGTGTGGCCTATTATTTGTTCAGTCGTTATGGCGTATTGAAATTGTTGAGGTTTATACTGTCGCGCCGACGGGCATAAAAAGTTCAGCGCAAATAGATAACAGACGGATAGTGTTTCACGGAGATAAAGAGCTTGCCAACACAGATTAAGTTACGCTTCTGGAAGGTGATAGAACATTCCATTTCTGGATTGTTACAGAACAATCTCGAATTATCAATGAGGTATTTAAGGGAGCGACGACTCTCGAAGGGTCAATCGAAATCACAGAGCAGTCGTAAACAGAAGTAAACAGCTGTAAAGATGTAACAGGAGTATTGCAAACAGATGTAATCAGAATGCCGCTTGTTATGGTCATCGGCCTTGGTAGATTGTGATCGTGTACATTAACGTAATTTTTCTCTAATATGGAAATGTATTTCTACGGAAACATAGAATATTTAGAATTTCGACAAATTGGACTTTTAATTCTACGAACCCACAAAGTCACAATATGGATCGCACTACAGATAGGAGACAAGACATTTTAAGAATAGTTATTTGAAGACTCTGTACGGAAACTAACAAATGTAACACATCTATGTTAAATGCGAGATTGTAAAGTTCCTCTATTTTATGGAACAACAGCAGAAAAATAATAATATTCAATGACCTAAGACACGTACCTTTTATTTTATATTTGGAACTGTGTGTGCAGTAGCGCTTGGTTTATCCCAACAATAATACAAAATAGATGTATTGAGCGGCATAATTTAATATACCTCACCTTCCTACCTTCTGCCAATATTGTAATGAACGAAGTCTTATAGTGTCGTGCACAGAATTAACAAAGTCCAACAAATACGAATGTGATAACATCATATACAAGACCTGCTATTCTTTCTTTTATAATTTCTTTCTAAATCTTCTTACAAAAGGTTATGACCTCCTCCGCAATTTGTATTTATATTTTAGTAGGCATCCAACGCTTCGATATCGAATTCCATGTAAATCCATATCTTTAGCCTCTGTAATCTCCCCCAACACTGCCCACAAGGAAAGGAATTTCAAGGAAAACATCTTTATACGTGTACATCCGTGAGAAGCATAACTCAAAAACAAATTACGAGGGTAGTCTGAAAAGTTTCCGACTTCAACAAGAAGATTCCAGCACTCGTAAATAAAAGCTAGTCAATTTCGTTGTACATTTGTTGACAGCTACTCACCAAAGTTTGTCATTTTGGACGCTCAGTTGTTATGTAACAGTCATTTGAATGAGTTGATGTGAGTGCTTTTATGAAAATGGACACAATCGAGTATAGAGCTGTCACTAAATATTTGCTTTTGAAAGACAATACGCCTACGCAAATCAAAGATGAGTTGGATTCTGTGTATGGGGACCCTGCACCATTATTTACCACAGTGAAATTTTGGGCAGCTGAATTTAAACGTGGTCTTGAGAGCTTGGGAGACGATGAACGTTTGGGACGTCCAAAAACTGCAACAACCGACGAAAACATCGCCAAAGTTCACCAAATGGTGCTGGACAACCACGAATTAAAGTAAGAGAGATAGCAGAGAATATGAAAATGTCAAAAGTATGTGTTTGTCACATACTAAATCAACATTTAGACATGAGAAAGCTGTTCGCGCATTGGGTGCCGTGTTTGCTCACGTTAGACCAAAAACGTGTTCAAATGAACATTCCCAACGCTCTGTTGGCACAGTTTAGGCGCAATAAATCCGAGTTTTGGCGTCGATTAATTACTTTAGATGGAACTTGGTTACACCGTTATACGCCCGAAACAAAAAATACAGTCCAAACAGTGGACTACAAAGGGGGAACCGGCTCCAAAAAAATCAAAAAACTGTCTTTTCGGCTGGGAAAGTGATGACGACTGTTTTTGGGATGTGATGGAGTTATTTCAATCGATTATCTCCAATAAGGAAAAACCATTACAGGAGTATACCACGCATCATTCCCGGACAAGTTGAACGCAGAGCTTGCGGAAAAACGGCCACATTCTCAGAAAAAGAAAATCCTGTTTCAGCAAGACATCGTCTCATACCTCAGCGGTTGCAATGGCGAAAATCCAGGACTTACGGTTTGAACTGCTTGACTCACCAGATCTAGCCCCAAGCGACTTCTTTTTGTTTCCTCGTCTGAAAATTGCGCTCGGAGGACAAAGATTTTTGTCGAATGAAGAGGCAATCACTTTCGTGAACAATTACTTTGCATGCAAAAACGCCGAGTACTTTTTGGACAGGTTACAGATATGAGAGTATCGCTGGGAGAAGTGTGTAGATTTGCAAGGAGACTATGTTGAAAAATAAACAATAAAAAATGTAAATCTGAAAAAAATGTCTTGTATCTTTATTAGTTCGGAAGTTTTTCAGAGTAGCCCACCTCGGTATTATGGTGGTAGCATGTATGCCTCAAGTTCAAGAGGTCCCGAGTTCGAGTCTCGATCCGGGTGAGTTACCTGGATAAGGTTTTTCTGGGGTTTTGCCTTATCCTGAAGGACGAATGTCGGATAACTCTAAGCTCAATGGAGCCTGGACACATTTGAGCATCATTTCACCCATTCCATTCATAGTTCGATATGACTTAACGTTGGAGGACGTAAATTACACCAAAAAAGCTTTTCAGACCAACTATGTATTGCTGGTATTCCTCGATAAGACCACAAAGCCCTTAAAGAAATTCTCTCTCCAATGACTATTTGATGTTTTTTCTAATTTAAAAATATATATCTATGTGTATTAATACATATTTTTCTTTTCCTTCTTTAATCGTTGTTCATTGTTTCGTTTTATTATACTATCTGTTTTCTTTAGCTTCACACATATACACGATACACATAGACACATATGCCTAAGGCGGGACTCGAACACGCGACCCTCTACGCAGCGGAACGTTTCTCACATACGCTCTAACCACCGTGGCTACAAGGGCCGGGATGTGTTACTTGGAATTTTCCCAAAAATTGATTTAAAATGTTGATTAAAGTGTCATAGGTCTAAGATATTTGCACAACAAAAGAAATGTAAATCTTGACGTTTTAGGGAATAATCTCGGAAGTTCTCTACATTCTGAATGAGTATTGCTTAACTTTTACGAGATAAAATGTAAAATAAATGAAATAAAATCTGCATATCTAATAGCGCGGTTTCTGGAATGTACACCAGACCTTATCTTTATCTTTATTCAGTTTTAAATCAAGTTATATCAAATCTTTTAAAAATGTTGTAGAAATAATCTACTTGCTACCTTAACA
This sequence comes from Mantis religiosa, assembly GCA_030765055.1. Classification (NCBI taxonomy): domain Eukaryota; kingdom Metazoa; phylum Arthropoda; class Insecta; order Mantodea; family Mantidae; genus Mantis; species Mantis religiosa. Next base: position 308,282,422 of record CM060948.1, on the reverse strand, counting down.
AATTTCCTAAGCATACAGATTACAGGATTTCAGTAATCTTAGGAATATACTCATCTAATCTATCTAAAAGTCTTATAATAAAACCTGAAGCTTTCCTGGCGACGAATACACTCACTTTATTCTTGAGCAACAAGCCTGGTGAAAAGACGATTAGATATCAACGATTTGGGAGTGTGCATCTCTCCCATCATCAGGATATTTATAAAATGTTGTAACCACAAATTAAATACTGCATATAACACAAATATAAACAAAGACAAAACACTATCAACCTTCGCATTACTGAACAAAAGACTGTTTTCAGTACATTAAATGCCTGGTCAGTAGAGGGCGTGAGTATGGAAAATTGTGTCAAGGAAACGTAACTACTTCACTTGATTATCAAGCTGTATTCATCTTTGCTTCCTAAATCTATGCATTTCCATTTTTAAGGCGGTATCCAAGAGGAACTGAATGAAATCCAGCATCACGATTAAGCGTGCTCATTTCAGAGAAAAGCACCTGATACTCACTTTCCGTCCAACCGGCTCCTGCGAATATGACGTTGAAGCCTCGATCACCGAAGCTAGGAAAGGGAAACCTGTAATAAAACAAGCGTCAGATAAGCCTACCGCTACAGCCTGCATCCCGTTTACCGGCCATCTATCCGGCAGAATCAGCAGAATTCTCGCCAAATACATCAGGACTCTCCAAAAGCCACCTGCGATGATTAAACATGTGTTGAGACCAGTAAAGGACAAACTGGACTTCCAAGTCCGGGAGTGTAGCACATTCCCTGTGAATGTGGGACACCGTATATAGGACAAATCGGTAGGATCATCGCCACCAGAATAATCGAACATAAACGGAGCATTTATTTAATGCAACCTGAGAAGTCTGGGCTGGCAGAGCATTGATTTGATAACGACCTTAGCGCCAATTTTCGGGAGACGACCATCTTGGCAATATGCACCAGTTACTGGTAGCGGAGAATTAAGGAGGTTTTGGCGATTTCCTTTAAAAGAAGCACGCTTAATCGTGATGATGGATTTCAGTTCAGCTCCTCTTGGAAACCGGACTTAAAATGGAAATCCACCGATTTAAGAAGCAAAGATTAATACAGATTAATAATCAAGTTACGTAGTTATGTTTCTTTGACACAATTTATTTTCCTCATGCCATCTCCTGACCTGGCATTTAATTTACGGAAAACAGTCTTCTGTTCAGTAATGCGAATTTTGATATTTTTTTGTCTTTGTTTATGTTGGTGTTATATCCAATATTTAATTTGTGGTTATAACATTTTATAAATGACCTGAATGAAGATGGGAGCGATGCACACTCCCGAAACGTCGATACCTAATCGTCTTTTCGCCTGGCTTGTTGCCCGAGAAGAAAGTGAGTATTAAACAGTCTTTCTTCTACTGTACTTCTACTCCAACATTATAAATCAAATCTGCATTTCTCCTACAGTTGTAATTCTTATAACAATTTACGAAAGACTGTTTCCTACAATTTTAAGTTTTATGATCTACAACTGTTATCCAAAGCTTCCTCCTACTGGTATCCGTCTCCTAAAGTGACTGGCATCAGTAGATGGAACTGGTTCGTCAGTTCCAGACATCAGGGTTGTCATCTTTCCTCTTCTACATAATCAGTTGTGTCTGCCTGCTCTGATACTCTTCATATATCTCCTCCGGCTCTCCTGGTATTCTCTTTCTTTCTATGTTTCTGCTCTTCTTTCCGATATCCATAACTGGCGTCTTCTATTTATCGGTTGTGTCTTCTGTATCTTCAGTTTCTCTTGGTCCAACTTCCCTCCGACGATCTCTTAAGTTATATTCTTTTCTCATATATTGAAATGTTCCTACATCCCTTTCTTGAAGTATTTTGTCACTGGTTATACGATGGTACGCTGATAAGTCCGGGCCCTCTCAGTAAAAAAATAAATTAAACAAAAGCATTTACTTTAGTTGCTTTAATTCTCCACAAATCTCCATATATATTAATACATTTGGCATAACGTGTTCTGCAAAATTTAATTATACCGACTCTGTAGTGCGATTTATCATGGTGCACAGTATAGCTGTTTACCGCATCAATGACCTCGTTGCTGTGAAGTCTTCGTCCTCCAAAAAATTGTTTGAGGTTCGCGAATACATGGGAGTCACTGGGTGCTAGATCTGGTGAACAGGCTGGATGTTCAAGCAATTCGCATATTTTTCCCATTGTAGTGACTGAACGATGAGCCGGAGCATTGCCGGGAAGAAACAGCATTTCTTCCTTTCACAAATGAAGTCTTTTTCTTTTCAGTTCTTCACTCAGACGTTGCAGTAAGCTTCCGTAGCAGTCACCAGTGATACTTTTACCCTTATCCAAGTAATAAATAAAAATAATCACAGAAAACATTCGTCATAACACCGCCGAATGCAGGAAGCATGAACTTGGGCACCGACGCAGCTACTACGCCACCTGCAATGGTTTGGGCCATTTTACAGATTAGGCGCAGTGCCCACGCTACCCCAGAACGAGCCTACTAAAACAGCGCAGCACACCAACAGCCAGGGAGGAAGACAACCCACGCCCAGCGCCCACTACAGCCTCCATCGTAACCGCACCTGCCTTCTATACCGGAGAAGGCCTGAGGGAAGCCCTGCAGGGTCTTCGGAGAGATCTACAGAATATTGGGGCCTGTCTATTGGGGCCAAGTGATTGCGCAAACCCTCGCAACTACGCAGCCCTCCAGAGAGATATCCCCGACCTCCACTCTGAGGACCTATAATAGCTCCACACCTGGGAAAACTGGAAGAAACCATCACCACTAGCATCGCAGGACACCACACAGAACAACACGACCAACTCGCAAGGATTACAACTGCCCAACGCCCCGCCGACAATACAACAGATCTCCAGACCCGACTAGACTTTCTACAACCACAGCTTCAACAACTCTGCAGTAGTGACCAGTCATCCTCTGTGAAGTGCAAGCTTGCACGCCTGGAGGAGAACCACACAGGCACAGACGCCAAACTCAACCAACTCCTACACCTCAACCAACTGCTCAACGGCATCGTTGAACAGCACGTCGATCTGCACTGTCTCCCTACGCAAACGTGTACAAAGACTACACAATCCAAGCCCTCACGGGCACAGCAACAACCATCAGTAATAAATACTATACGCCTACTTCCCTTCGTGCCATGCCCAGGGCCTCAGGCATGGCCACGGCCAAGGTATCCAACTTTACCCGCTCCCGCACACTGTGCGGCAGCTTATGACGACGATAATGACGGAGGTCCTAATGCGGGACTCCGTAATCGGCAGGAATAGCCGCCATCCTGAATTCCAACCTTAATTTCTCCTTCTAATCCCTTGTTGTTGTTTAAATAAATTTATAAAAAAATTGCAGAGAGCGGAAAATTTGACTCATTTGCACAAAAAAAAGGGGGGCAAAGAAACTCGCCATAACCCCATTTATCTGACAAAATTGACTTCGCCTCTTTTGGAGTTGGTTCACCTGACGCAATCCACTGCTTTGACTATGGCTTACTTTCTGGATTGTAGTGATGTATCAAAGTTTCATACATGATAAAAAGCCGTCTCAAAACATTACTTGAATTTTTACGCCAGAGCTCCAAATTATTAACAAAAACTGTTTTTGTTTGCAACATTTAAACAGGTGTCAACAAGCGCGACACCCATCTTGCACGGACATTGTGGAAGCCCAAAACTTTACTTATAATGTTACCTGCACGTTATTGTGATATGTTTACAGTTTCTGCAGTCTTAAAGAACTTTAATCTAGGTCTTCCAATACTATACTGTGAATTTTTTCAATGATCTCTGGAGTTGTGACTTCCACAGGGTGTCCAGAGCGAGGCTCACCACTAGTGCTCGTAAGTCCCATTTTAAACTCTAAAACAACCTTTTGATCATCGTATATGAAGGGGTAGAGTCTTTCAATGCACTGCCCATTTCCTCCTTGAACTTTTTAGGCGTTAAGCCTTTCAAATGGAAGTATTTATTCACTGCTCGTTTTCCCAAATCCTCCACTTTCGCTAAACCTCTACCTTAGTTAAAATGCTATTGAAGAGCTAAACAAGCAATTGACCGGTAACTATGGATAGGGTGTGTGGAGCACACTGAAGTTAAGACAAACCGTTACTTGACCACAACTTACCAACAATTCCATCAACTGCCTCTGTGATGCAAACAGCAGGTCTATCAGTCAGGGTGTGGGGTCTACTGAAGGTTAGACAAAGGGTTACTTGACCAACAACTTACCAACAATTCCAGCAGCTGGTCTATCAGCCAGGTTGTGTGGGGTCCACTGAGGGTTAGACAAAGGGTTACTTGACCACAACTTACCAAGAATTACAGCAACTGCCACTGTGCTGCAAACAGCAGGAGTATCTGCCAGGGTGTGTGGGGTCTACTGAAGGATAGACTAAGGGTTACTTGACCACAACTTACCAACAATTCCAGCAGCAGGTCTATCAGCCAGGTTGAGTGGGCTCTACTGAGGGTTAGACAGAGGGTTACTTTACTACAGCTTACCAACAATTCCAGCAGCTGGTCTATCAGCCAGGTTGTGTGGGGTCTACTGAGGGTTAGAGGGTTACTTGACCACAAATTACCAACAATTCCAGCGACTGTCTCCTTGTGAATGGGTTGTGCTGCGAAGAGCAGGCCTACGAACCAGGGTGTGAGGAGCTTACTTGGAGCCAAAGGTCTAGCTAGACTGATACAGGTTGCTGCAGCTGCTGCATGAAGCACTGTGTTGAAGATGTGGAACCCCATGAGGTCTGGACCGCCCAGGAGCACGTTGAGCCTGAAGGAGAGTACGGCCAGTGGCCTATAGGAGCCGTGGGACCCACTGTGTTTTAGTGGAGTACCCCAGAAGTCGTGTTGCAGCAGATCTATAAGTGGAGTCGTGCCTGGTAGCACATCCTCGTTTGTCAGGATCGCCCGGCTGTCAACATCAATTTAGAGGAGTTATTGACTGATGAGTATAACAATTTCTAAAGAAATAAGTAAATAATTTTCATGTATTATTAGGTAATTAGGCATTCCGGCAAAATCAGGTAACAAAATGTCCATTAACTGACGGTTATGCTAGGCTATTATAGCTATATACCTATATATAGATATAAAGAAATCAGTATGTTAAGAAATCATATATGCAAGGTTTGAACATTAGAAGGACAATAAAATACTTTAATATGGCAAGTCACAGAACAAAAGCCGTGTGTCAGATGCGAATAAGGTTTTATATTGTGCAACGTGGAACTGTAGGAAATTTACTGAGGTAGTCATGAAGTAAACGGGGCTAAGTGATACAAGACCTTGTAATTTTAAAATTAGTATTGTAACTGCGTGGGTTACTAGATTCGAAAATCTGGTTTGCAGAAATCAAAACCAACTTTTGCTGCAGTAAAAAGATGCGAAATTGACAGTCAGGTTTCTTCAAGGCTGACTAGCTGCTTTGCTACACGAAAAAAAACCGTCGACTGTCGCAATAAGCAACAAACAACTGCCGCTCTAACACCTTGCGGGTACTTATAGTCCCAGCCATTGTTTCTAGAATGCCGAGAAATGTCTCGGCAACAACAATGAACCGAACGCTCTGGAGCCTCTCTCTCTCTCTCTCTCTCTCTCTCTCTCTCTCTCTCTCTCTCTCTCTCTCTCTCTCTCTCTCTCTCTCTCTCTCTCTCTGCTGCCCACGGGCCCGTCTCCGGCTTTTGGTAGCAGCTCAACAATGCCACACGGTGACAGTATCTTTCATGTGGTACAGTCTTACAGAAAAGTTTTATTGTGATCGATTACTTTAGGCGATCTGTAGTGCTTAAAGGTGCTACACGTGGCGGTTGCCACAAGAGTACTAGCTGCTTAGCATTTCAAGGACTCATGCCAAGTTAAAGTTCTCATTGGAAATTAATTAATTGTGTAGGACGCACTATGAAAGGGTAGAGCCAGACTGAAAAATTCAATGCCATAACCGGGATTTCAACCAGGGATCTGCTGGTCTCCATCCAGCCCCCGTAGGGGGAGGGATCAGTCCCCTTGAGCTGCCGTGGTGCGGGAGCTGCGGTCACCTGGTACTCGTGGTACCTCTGACGTTACTAGAGGAACCTAGAGCCAAACTACCAAACCCCTCTAGTAGGGGAGTTTTTCAGAAAGGGTTGGAATTGAGGGGGCAGTGGCTCACGATACCCGTGGGAGATCGGGTATGTCTCCGGACGGGGTTGAGGGAAGCCATATATTCCCACGTACTAGCTTGCATAACTAGTACAAGGTATGCTAGATCACCAGATGGCCTCACCGAGGTTGCTCGGTAGCCTTCCCCTCTGGGGTTGGCGCGCGTAAGGGCGTATACACTTCCATCCAGTCTTGTATTTTTGGACCAGACTTGTTAGTCTCTAGGTGTTGCCCTATGGAAAGCCCCACGGAGGCACCGGGCGCCATTCGGTGATAGCTCGGTAACTCCCCGGTTTGAGAGGGAGTTCAGCGACAGCTGCCCTTCGTAGATCCCTATTGTTAATCTCCATCCAGGCACTCTAAACCGTTGAGCTACTATGGCCAACGTGCCAGCATGACATTAAATTCTCCAACTGACTCGTGCTTTTCCCGGTAAACCACTTAGGAGTTCTCATAAACACATGAGACAACTACCTTAACGGCGACTTACAACGTGTAAGTACTTTAAGGCCCGGGCTGTATAGTTCGGACCTCTATTAGGTAGAATAAATGGAAATTAATTGTTCTTTCACACTAGCCATGTGTAGGACGCACTATGAAAGGGTAGAGCCAGACTGAAAAATTCAATACCAAAGTTGGCACGTTGGCCATGGTAGCTCAATGGTTTAGAGCGGCTGGACGGAGACTAGAAGATTCAGGGTTCATTATCCCGGCTATGACATTGAATGTTTTAGTCTGGCTCTGCCCTTTCAAAGTTCTGGTTGTTATTGCAAAAACTCATTTAAATCAGTTAATTTGCTGATAAGACAGAAGTTAGTAAATACAATACTTAAATAGTTACAGTTTATAGTGCTAAGTTTCAAAAACGCTGTAACTGTACATCTTGAAACAGTTGACAAATCACTTAAAATCCTTCATTTATTAGCCTCCATTTAATTTATCAGTCAACTGTTTTTGTTTATTGTCAGAAACACCCACGCGTACCCTGAAAGAAGAATCACCATTTTAGCAGCCGACATCAAAGTCGAGGCGTGTAGATAGTAGCGTGTGTGCCTCACGTTCAAGAGGTCCCGAGTTCGAATCTCGGTCACGGTGAGTTACGTGGATAAGGGGTTTTCCGGGGGTTTCCCTTATCCTTTGAAGACGAATGTCGGGTAGCTCTAAGCTCCATGGACCCTGGACTCATTTGAGCATCATTTCAGAAGTGTCGGGCACTGGGAAAGACGTTAGCAACTGTTTTCGCTCGTTAGTAATGTTACATGACTTTCCCTTCCTATTATTTTCACTCTGACAACGTACTATACTTTTTGGACTAAAACGGTTGGAAGCATAGGGCATCGCCCACATTCCTTCACTGTCTGCAGTTCTAAAGTTAAGTTGGCAATCTTGTTTACACACTTTGCCTCTCTAGTGCCCTGCCTTTGTCTTTTGTATGGGGGCGTGAAGAGGCTTTGCGGGCAGCAATCGGAAGATTCCAAACTGAAACAGCATTTCTCTGGAGTCTTCAATTTACTTCTACTTTATTCACTAAGTAACGGATATCACGTTCTTCCCTTTCTCTACTACTTTAAAGTCTCCTGAATCACAAGAAAAGAAATTTTTAGAAAGCAAACAACATTCTAGTATGAGCACCATAACTTACAATTGAAAGGTTGACATACACAAAACCCCAAGCTCTATACTACTATATACATGGATTCCTTTTAAACTCTGATTTTTGTATAAAATACCCCTATACTTTATCTCACGCTAGTTGAATCTTGCTGTTGAGCTGACTCAACTCGCCACGTTTTAGATGCTATATATATAGCGCTATTATAGCTGCGCTAACTTCTAGACAATAAATAAATAGAGTTGAGTTAGACATTAACTTATTAAATCTATGAGTTGGTTCATTTCTGGAAAACTAATCATGAACCTTTCATAAAAACTTTGAATTTCTCAATCGCTGTTTGTATTTACGGGATTTTGCCGGTGTTCTTAGAGTTCCGGATGCTTGTTGTTCCATTCTAACACAATGCACAGTATTTGCAGAAACACCAAGAAGATCACCAGTTTCTTTCTCAATGTTTTATAGACTATTCCGTGTTTCTTTCTTTGAGCAACGCGAAACAATGTACAATCGGTCGCCCCTCGCCACTATAAAGGTTTGCATCGATTGTCTTTTATTTCGGCTGAAGCACCGGCCTGCTCTATGATGAAAAGATCACTAATTTCAAAGTGCATATACATTAGTGTTCTTGGGCTTGTAAGGTACGTAGTGTTAAATATCAGAAGCAACTCCACACTATAAACAATAATATCTTAATCAGCATTTAACTCGATTCAGACCTCGTTGCAAGAGAGCTGCTCGGTATAGCAATGTAAAAGTATTGTATAAAAGCAGTATCCTTTAGTAAGTGTTAAAAGAAATACGGCTTAATTTATTATAACAATAGTCTGTATAGTTACACCATTCTTCTGTCTAATTTGTATATAGTATACAGAGCACATCTATGTGGTACGTGAAGCAGAAAAATAAAATGTGGGGCAATTACGTTTATAAGAATCGAAACATTTGCATAGTTTTCTCTCTCCGAAATTAGCTCGCACAGAGCAGTGATCAGAAAGCTACTTACAGTACTGTACTTAAAGGAGGGATTTATCGTACGTATGCAAATAAAAGAAAACGACCATTAACTTCGCTAAACCAATCAACAGCTTAATCATTTTGTGTGTCTCTCTTCCCACCCAGATGTTTACAGCAGGATTATACTAGGTTGAGATAGGTTATAGACCCTTGTAGGAACGGTTTTAGTAGATAAGCTGGCAATACGGGAATACAGTAAACTTAAATGACAGTGAAATTTTATGAGCTACACTCGATGTGCAAACAATGAAATTCCATTCGCTCTGTATGACCTGGAAGAAAAAATTAACAACGACTTCCCACTTGAGAAAAGTGTAAGAATTGGAGAATTCAGAAAAATATTGACCAAAATTTGGGAAATGCCTTACCAAAAGGACATGTATTTCACTTATGTGATTTAACGGGAAGTACATGTTTCGTGTAGTAAGATTTTCTCTCATCCAGAAGGATGGCTCAGCGAGTCTCGTCTCCGGCCCGCATTCGGAAGGTCCGGATTCGATTTCCGTAGCCGGTCTACTTGACCCATGCGTTTTTTTCGGAGTTTTCCCTGGTCAACAAGTGAATGCTGGGTAAGTTAATTACATCCCCCGAATTTCCTGTCCCTCCATTTCATCTCCATTTTCATTTCATATTATCTCTCATCTGGTGGCCTCTTTCAGGGTCGGCGAGTGTCTCGGAGCTGTATGGCAGGATGATATGCTCTTAGTAAAACTTCCTTCTTAGGTAGGACTGTCTCCAGATTCGCCTGGTGGACCGATTCTTGACCACGGCGGGTGGGATGCCGGGAAGTTTCCAACCAATAAATTGTAAGACCCTGCCCTCTACACTGTCGTGACTAATTGGATCGAAAACCCTCTGACACCTCTCACCTCACTGCTCCACCTAGGGATTTCCCAATTGGGGTTTAGGTGCAATAAACGATAGGTTTTGGCGCCGAAACCCCTCCACATTAATTCAAATTATAATCCTAAAGTTTTATCTATCTCTTACGATTTACCAGTTACGTAAATGTCATGCAAAATGAAAAGCAATTCTGCGGCAAAGTTATTGAAAATTTAAAATGTATATGATACACATATACGAGGGTGGTCTGAAAACTCTGCGACCTCAACATGAAGATACCAGCACTCGTAAACAAAAGCTATTGAATTTCGTTGTTGATATGTTGAGTTACTCACCAAAGTTTCAGCCACTTTCGACCCTCAGTTGTTATGTAACAGTTGCTTGAGTGAGTTGATGTGAGTGTTTTTATGAACATGGACAAAATCGAGTATCGATCTGTCATTAAATATTTGTTTTAGAAAGGCAAATCAAAGATGAATCAAAGATGAATTGTATTCTGTGTATGGGGCTCTGCACCATCATTTACCACAGTCACATTTTGGGCAACTAAATTTAAACGTGGACGTAAGAGCTTGGGAGATAATGAACGTTCGAGACGAACAAAAACCACAACTACCGAAGAAAACATCGCCAAATTTCACCAAATGGTGCTAGGCGACCACCGAATTAAAGTGAGAGAGATAGCAGAGGCTATGAATATGTCAAAAGAACGTGTTTGTCACATATTAAATCAACATTTAAACATGAGAAGGCTGCGCGCACGTTGGGTGCCGCGTTTGCTCATGTTAGAGCAAAAACGTGTTTGAATGAACATTTCCAACGCCCTGTTGGCACAGTTTAGGCGCAATAAATCCGAGTTTGGGCGCCGATTAATTACTGTAGATGAAACTTGGATAAACCATTATACGCCCGAAACAAAAATACAGTCCACACAATGAACTGCAAAGGGGGAACCGGCCTCAAAATAAAAGCAAAACCTGTTTTTTCGGCTGGGAAAGAGATGGCGACTTTTCTGGGATAGTCATGGGGTTATTTTAATCGATTATCTTCAGAAAAGAAAAACCGTTACAGGAGCATACTACGCATCATTACTTGATAAGCTAGAGGCAGAACTTGAGGAAAAACGGCCAGATTTGTAGAAAAATAAAATCCTGTTTCACCAAGACAACGCACCGTCTCACACCTCAGCGCTTGCAATGGCGAAAATCCACGAATTGCGGTTTGAACTGCTTGACCATCCGCCTTGCTCACCAGATCTAGGCCCAAGCGACGCCTTTTTGTTCCCTAATCTGAAAATTGCTCTCGGAGGACAGAGATATTCGTCAAATGAAGAGGCAGTCACCTTCGTGAAGAATTATTTTGTAGAGAAAAGCGGCGAGTACTATTTGGACGGGTTACAGAGACGGAAGCATCGCTGGAAGAAGTGTGTAGAATTACAAGGAGACTAGGTTGAAAAGTATGAAAAAATTCTGAAAAAATATCATATCTTTATTAGGTCGGAAACTTTTCAGACTATCCTCGTATATATATATATATATATATATATATATAATTTTTATTAAATGTGTGTAGGCATGTTTTTGAGAAAATCAAAGTTATTTGTAAATGCTCGATTTAAACAGTAATTTTTGTTTACATTTTCAGGTCAGCTAAGCGGATAAAAACGTAAGTACAAGGTATATTATATAATCGAATTTTCATTTTCGGGTTATGTTATTCACGGACACTCACTTTTTTATAAAACTTCTTTTTCTGAAATCACTATGTTTCAAAACATGTATTTCCGGTGAAAACCCAGGAGTTAAATTTTCTGTGGAATAAAATACTTCTCCACTTGGTCTAAGTGTGTAGTATAGGAAAGTAACTATATTTTACCCTCCAAACACACGGAATATATTAAATAAACGTATCTGCATTATTAACCAATTCCCAGATATTTGTTGCTCTTAATTTCAATCTTCTAACACTTTGAGATGGTATAATAATGGAAGTGCCAAGTCGCCGTTCTTTTGGTTTTCATGACGTAATCCAAGTACGGAAATTTAATAGCAAAGAAGTGTACACTTCCTTCAACCGTAAACAGTATGTTGCTGCTCTATTATTGGACATTACCAAAGCCGTTGCCAATGTCTGGTACGAAGGTTTACTTTCCCGCCGCATCCACTACACACTCCTTCATACTTGATCCATCTTATACACTCCTATCTGCTCAAAAGATCCTTCTCTGTCTCCCACGACGGCTTATTATCCTCACTTCGTCCTATTAGAGCTGGTGTTTCACAAGGCAGTGTCCTGGGACCCACTCTCATCCTTCCCTATATCAACACCCTACCTTCTTTGTTCCGCTGCTCACTGTACCTTTTTTCAGGCGACACAGTTGTAACCTCCATGTCAACTAGGCATTATATGACTCCACGTAGAGTCCAACAATACACCGACCTCCTCATCACCTGGTTCAAACGATGGCGCATGAGCATCCACCCCCAGAAGAGCCAAGCCATCACTTTCTCCAGAAGGCAGCTAGAGGACCTGCAACCTGTTCGTCTAGCGGGAGAGGAAGTACATTGGCAAATCATGTGTACGATATCTAGGCGTTTTGCTTGATCTGAAACTGACGTGGAAGGACCACATCGCCTACACAGCCAGGTTAGCAAACGTAGGCGTATGTTATACCCATTGTCCAATCGAAGCTCAGGGATATCCATATCCAATAAATTGCTCCTCTATAAACAAGTGCTCCGACCAGCCATCACTTATGCCTGTCATTTGGGGTATAGAAGCTGAAACTCACCTACACCGTCTTGAAGTCCTACAATCTCGATTCGTCTGTATTGCAACGGATTCTCCATGGTCCATCCCTAACCTTGTAATCCGTCGTGACCTACACTTTCCTACCCTAACAGACTACATCCACACCCTCTCGCGCCCATTCTATCAAAACTTCTCCCATAACTTCAACTCCCTTATACGCGGTCTATGTGAGTACGACATCGATCCCGGCAAAAGCACAAAAGACCAAGACTTGTTTTAGGCACATGAAGACACTGCACTGTGAGTACACAACTTCTATATTAAGAAAAAAGAAGAGAGAAAAGAGCAACAAACCTCTATCGTCATTTGTCCAAACTTATAAAATATTCTACTGCCAATAGAGGGCTCAGCCCTGATCTGGCAAGAGACTGAAAGTATGGCTTCCGGACTTTCAAGTGTCCAATCGCAGGTGTAGGTACTCCAATACCTCACTTTCTAAGGATTACACAATCGCTTCACCATCCTCTGGTCCCATTCTATCTCCAAGGAAATGTATAACATTTATTCAAATGGATATCTCGGTTAACATAAAGTAAAGAGAAGTACAGTGAAATCCCTTTAAGCCGCACTTCCGGATAACCCGGGCCAGTTTTGAAGAAAATTATGTTGTTTAGCGTAGTAAATGAAGACGATAAACTGCTTTTCTCAATAGGTACATTACTTGAATTCTCTTGCCAGTTGGCGAATTTATTGCACTCATTCCACCGGCTTGGGGCCACGTTGGAGGAAAAATGTTGACAAAGTAATGGAAAAGTTTGTGGGCTAAGGTGTGTGCCACTTTCCAGAAAACAAGATTGAAGAAATCGAAAAATAAGTTTGGAAGATTTTATATCATTTTTAAAGATATCGTTGCAATGTTGATGAAGAAGAGATTGACACTTGATTATAAATCGAAAATGTCGGAGGTTATAAACCGACTACAGAGGAAGGCATTTTTGCATCATGCAGCGTTACTGAAAATTAAAATGAAGAGTATTCAGATTCAGATAGTGTTTATGAACCATCTGTAGTTTTGACCCACACACAAGCAGTAAAAACATACAGAAATTAATGTTTTATTTCTAGAGTCAAGCCGAAAGATTAAAAAAATGAACTTGTAATGCCAAAGAGGATGTGAGAAGACGCTGCTCGTAAGCGATACACTAAACTGAGACAGCAGAAGCTCACTGCCTTTTACTACCGACTAGTTTATAGTACAGTGCAGATACATAAGCTATTACTATACATAATTGTATGTGCGCTTAGGTGAAAGTGTGGCGATAGTAATTTCTGAACTTCATTAAAAATATTCCGGCGATTGTCGTTTTGCTGATCATTTTACCGCCTTCTCTAGATAACCTGGATTTTCGTTAACTCCTATCGGCCCTAGTCCAAGTTGACCCGGGTAAACGAGGTTCAACTGTATAAGCGTTTATAGCAGTCGTGCTGAATTGTACAGCACACGCCTCCTTCCCCTACACATGTTTTCCCCACACCAATGACCAAGTCAGCGAGAGACACAGGTAACAGTCAGAGGCGTTGCTACTAACGTTTAGCATATCTTTGGTCTAGCCGATGCCAGATCACCTTCGCTATTTGAAGATATAAAAAAATTGAGACAAATATCCAATTATTTTGTACTCCTTTGAAGTTTCCATGTAGTGAGGTCACACACGATCTACAAATGGAAGTACTTTTACTGCAAAATTCCACAATAGTGAAATTTTCTGAGAAGGAAGGATGGACATTATTTAAACCTTAACCATGTAGTGATTATCAGAGATTACGTTTGCATATATATTAATGGTAGTCTTTGGCTCTACATATATCTGCGAACAAACCTTTTCAAAGATAAACTATTTTAAAAGTGAGTATTGTAGCAAGATCGGACCCATCACCTTGCTTATCTTTTAAGACTGTGCACTTCGTCTTTTGCACCACATGTTGTAGACTTTGTGAAACATAACTTGCAAGAAACATTAGTAATGAGTAAACTATGAGTGCGAACGCTTATGATTTCCTATATGTCAGAAAGATAGCGATGTTCCGCCACTTGAACTCAGTAACCACAGGTGAACGCACGATTCTATCGCAGCGGGTGGAATGAGGTGATTTCAACCTCCCGTTTCCTGTTTTAATTGAGAACCCCAGGTTTATATGACTGATACAAGCGTTACAAAAATGAATGTGAGATAGCCTGTTCATATTGTCGCGAGCAATGTTGCGACGGGCCCGTCCGGAGACAGTGTAGTACGGAGATAAAAATTTCTAGAAATTTGTGTAAAGATATAAAAGAAGGTGCGGCCAGTTTGCCTGGGACAGTGGTAATTGGGCTCGATAATCGTGTGCGTGCAGCTGTGATCTGAAAGTGAACTCCTTTGATGGAAATAATCATTTCTTCCACACTAGCTGTACGTAGGCTAAGGTTTGAATGAGTAGAGCCAGACTGAAAAATTCAATGTCATAATCAGGATTTGAACCACGGGCGGTTGCTCTAACCACTGAGCTACTATGGTCAACATGCCGACATGACATTAAATTCTCCAACTGACTCTTATGTTTCTCGGTAGATAACTAGGGATTCTCATATGCTATGAGACACACACACACGCACGCACACACACACCAGGGCATATCCTCACGGAGGGAAGACTGACCCCCCTCCCTCTAACGACCAGGGAGTTATCGAGCTGTCCGGAAAGGGCGTCCGGCGCCTCCGTGGTGCTCTCCATAGGGCAAGACCTAAAGACTAAGCAGCCTCCCATCTGGTCCTGTGTACTCAAGACGGGATGGAAGTGGATACGCCACTTACGCGCGCCAACTCCAAAATGGCTACCGATGTGACCTCGGTAGGGCCGCCTGCTGATCTAGCACACCTACTAGCTATGCAGGCTAGTACGTGGGAATATATGGCTTCCCTCAACCCCGTCCGGAGATGTACCCGATCTCCCACGGGTATCGGGAACCACTTCCCCCTCGAGTCCAACACAATCCGAACAAATCCCAATCAGGGAGCGGCTCGAATATTCGGCCCGAGGTTCCTCTAGTAGCGTCAGAGGTATCACGAGTGCTAGGGGTCCGCAGCGCCCATACCACGGCAGCTGAAGGGGACGTATCCCCTCCCCTACGGGAATGCTATGAGACACGCAAGAGATCCGTGAATCAAATCCCAGCTATGGCATTGCATTTTTTCAGTCTGGCTCTATGCATTCAAACCTTAGCCTAACACACGGCTAGTGTAGAAGAAATGATTATTTTCATCAATTTACCTGAATAACATAGTGGTTTAACTATGAAGCCTGGGACTTCAGTACCTACAGCATAGTAAGTCGCCACAAGAGCTGCGTGTCTCATAGCTTATGAGAACCCTTAGTGATCTACCAGGAAACACGTGAGTCAGTTGGAGAATTTAATGTCATGTCGGCATGTTGGCCATAGTAGCTCAATTGGTTAGAGCTATGGCATTGAATTCTTTAGTCTGGTTCTACTCATTCAAAGTGAACTCTTTTGCTTATTCCCGAGTGCAGAGGAACCACGAGAGATTCTGTTATATTATACGCCATTCTGCTGCCAAGGGTGTACAAACTGTCTATACCAATAGAGAGCAATTTTGAATTTCTGCAACCTGGACTTTAATTCTACGAACTCACAAAGTCACAATATAATAATAAATAATTGTGCTATACATTACTGACAGTACATTTTTTTTAAAGTGAGAGTTCCTTTTAAAGTAAGCAATAAATATTTACATAGATAATCCGGTGACAATAGCTGGAAGCTCAGAGGCGCCCTGCGGTACGACAAAAGGAAAACATGTGGAAAAGTATTCAGCGTATAGGGAGAAGATCAGAGAAAATCCAGGACCTAAACTTCATGTATTATACTTTTATTCATCTTCTTCTTTGGTGGAATTAGACCCCCGTGAGCTCTGCCTACACAGAGACTACGCGGGGACCCTACGCTGTATTAAGGCGCAGCTTCCACTATGTATTTCTAGAACAATGCCCCATATGTGCTGAATCCTTTTGACGGTGTAGCTTCCTTGCTGAGAGTCGCTCTTCTCTCATCACTGCTTTTAATTTAGCTCAGGACAATAATTTGGAATATCTTCCTTGCACGTTTCATTAGTTTGCGACCACTCAAAGCACTGCCTTGTTCAACATACCAGTAGTTTGTCTGCTTTATCTTGAAATACGAGACTTAGTGAGAGAGCGCACTGTTGTAGGTAGGTAACAAAAGACTGTCTAATCCCACATTGCATCACTTTCACGTAACGTTCCGATTGACTCCGCCTCATTGATTTTATTGTACGAGTGTTGTTCAATAAAGAATGATCATAATTTCTCACGGTCATAATTTTTCGCACTAAAATTCAAACTTCTTATATTCTGTTAGCTTAATGTGAAACAAACACGCCATAGTAGTTTCATTCTTAGTACTCCTAGTTCCCGCCTGTGAGAACCAGACAAGTTCAGAAATGTTCACTATCACCTACTGCTGCAATGGAGGTAACACGCGAGGAACAATATGCTGAATTGAAATTCTGCTTTCGTCTCAACAAATCTTCAGTTGTGGCCTATACTATGTTACAGGAGGCCTATGCAGAGTCTGTTCTTCCCTACAGCACAGCTCAAAGGTGGTTTAAAATGTTTAAAGAGGGGAGACAATGAATTTCAAATGAAGGTGGAACCGGTTCCTGCTCTTACGGCAGGAAACATCAACACTGCTGCTACCATTGTGTGAGAGGGTCAACGTATAACCCTAAGATCACTTTCTGAAAAAACTGAACATTTCATTGGGTGCCACTCACACGTTGGGGACAGAAACATTACATATCAGACGTGTTTGTGGGCGACTGGTTCCAAGACTTCATTCCCGAAAAAGAGGACATTCGCCTTCAGGTCTGCATGTAATTAAATTTAATGTTAGAGGAACATCCGGAGTTTCTTTCAAACATAGTCACTGCTGATAAAACTTGGCTACATCATTTTAATCCTGAGAACAAACAGCAAAGCTCAATGTGGAAATCTCCTTCATTACTAACCCCCTAAAAAGCAAAAGTAGCTGCTTCTGCTGGGAAAGTTATGGTCATCTCATTCTTTGATATTCATGGAATGGTTTATCAGCATGTGGTACCTGCACACGTATCAGTAACTGGACAATACTACAGGGATATCCTGAAAACATTTCAAGTCCATGTCAGACTCAAAAGACCACATTTCCGTGAAGCAGGCTGGATGCTGCGCCACGATAATGCACGGTCGCATATTGCCAATGTTGTTGCTGAATATCTTGGAGAAATCAACATGTGCATCCCTCACCCTCCCTATAGTCCGGATTTAGCTCCATGTGACTTGTTTCTATTCCCTAACTTGAAGAAACGCCTTCGTGAGAGGCATTATCCATCATCAGAGGCAGTGGTGAAGGCTGCGGAGGTGATTTTGAAGGATCTCTGAAAAAATTGTTTCCAGCATGTCTTTGAAGACTGGCAGAAACGCTGGGACAAGTGTATCGCATTCAGGGGAGAATATTTTGGGAAAGTCCATCAAAAGTATGAGGATGAGTAAAGGTAGTACGTTTTCAAAAGAAAATTGCGATCATTCTTTATTGAGTAGCCCTGGTAACTATCCCTTTAATATTTTCAGGCGGAGCGCTTCAAAGGCTACTGGTAGATGGCGGTAATATGAGGTGCATTCAAGTTATAAAACCTACTGTTTTAATTTTAGGACTAGGACCAGATAGGTGCTTCTAGTTATTTTTAAAAGCAAAATACACATGGACTCTTTGTGAATGCGTGACAGATGGAGCACTGTTCAGTGCATAGAACTTTAGTGGTAGCGACGAGAGTTAGGACTGCTTTTGATATTTAAAATGGATACGTTTTCATTGCAAGACAGCCTGTAATCATTCGTTTTCTCCATTTTCGTGCTGTAACAACTATTGAAATTCAACGCCAGTTGAGTGAGGCATGTGCTGATGGTACCATGGATGTGTTTAATTTGTGTTCCTGGGTGCGACAGTTCAATGAAGGCAGAACATCGTGTGACAACAAACCAAGACAGTTGAGTGAGGCATGTGGTGATGGTGCCATGAATGTGTCTAATGTACGTTCCTGGGTGCGACAGTTCAATGAAGGCAGAACATCGTGTGACAACAAACTAAGACAGTTGAGTGAGGCATGTGGTGATGGTACCATAGATGTGTTGTGTGCGTTCCTGGGTGCGACAGTTCAATGAAGGCAGAACATCGTCTGACAACAAACCAAGACAGTTGAGTGAGGCATGTGGTGACGTACCATGGATGTGGCTAATGTGAGTTCCTGAGTGGGACAGTTCAGTGAAGTCAGAACATCGTGTGACAACAAACCAAGACTGTTACAGCCTCCTACCAGCCGGTCTTACGACATGAATGCAGCGAATGGAGATCGTTGTTTTGGAGGATTGCTGATACAGCGTTGCAGACATCGCCTCCAAAATTGGCATTTGCGTTTGATCTGTGCACACAGTCCTGCATGAAGATCTGAAAATACGAAGAGTGTCTTCCAGGTGGGTGCCACGAATGCTGACGGAAGATCACAAGGCTGTGCGTGTGGCAAATTGTGAGGCGATGTGGACGCGTGATGCCGGCAAGAATGGAGCATCGATTACACGCTGTTCTTTTAATGAAAACGTCACCATTTAAGTACCAAAAACATTCCTGACTCTCGTCGCTGCCACTAGAGTTCTATGCAGTGTACAGTGCTGCCACCTATGTCACGCATTCACAAAGAGTCCACGTGTATTTAAAAAAAGTTCTATCTGGTCGCAATCCTGAAAAAATAGGTGTTATAACTTGAACGCACCTTGTATACATATACCGTACCGGGCGGGATAGCTCAAACTGTTCCATCTGTGTCCAGCATTCGGAAGGTTCTGGTTCGATTTCCGGGGCCGATCTACCTGGTCTATATGTTTTAGGAAGTTTTCCGGGTCGCCAGGCGAATGCGGGGTAGGTTTATTTCATCCCCGGAATTTTCTATCCGCTATCCTTACACTTTATCTCTCCTCTGGTGGTCTCATTTGAGGTAAAAGTGTGAGTGCTGCATAGCACGATGTATGTTCCTCTTAAACACTTGTTCCTGCGGTAGGATGGTGTCCGATCTTTGGGCCGGGCCTAGTGGGCCGCTTCAGGACGACGGTGGGTGGGATACCGGTTGTAGTGACCAGCTGGGGAGTTTCCTACTGTTAAAGTGTAGGGAGCTGCCCTCGGTACTGTCGTGACTCCTTGGAACGACCTCTATCTGTCTCCTCTTTCCTCCCGGGGTGCCCCACTTGTGACATAGACTGCTTGCTGTGCCGATTTTCCTCCGGACAGTATTCCAATCCCATCCAACGTTCTGATTGACTCCCCGTGGTTATATTGTACAGTGTGATCCATATACACCTGAACTACTTCACTAAGCCATAACCTTTGAACTAATAATAGGACACGCGTGCAATTTTGAGGGAATATAATACACAACTGGGAGATTACACTACACTATTTACATCTCAGAGAAAATGTAAGTGTCCTCTACCAGCATCTATACATGATACGACTGTAGACACTGCAGTTTATATGGGTATCTTCAAGACATTTGTGGAGCAGCTGCATGATATCGAATTGAGAGAAAGTTATTTCTAGCAAGATGGAACAACGTGCCATGCATCTAATGACACCATGGAACTTGTAACCAACTTTGTTGATAACACTGGGCAACAATAAGAGTGTTTCCGGCTTAAAAATAGTGAATTTACATGTATTCCCATCTGCTGAATTCAAAATTCACCATAAAAATGATATATTAGCTGTTGTTTTGAAGATAAAGTGACATTTCATTTTTTAGAGTGCAGATTTTAAATTTGGGGGAATATTTTGGAAGTTGGCACACCTGTCAAATAACAAAACACAATCAGAGAACTTGTAAAGGATCCTGCATTTGACCAAATTTTGGAGAGGAAAGAAAAGGAAGTTTGAGAAGCCTTCAAGGGTGTTGTTCATGAATTTTCAGGAAGCAAAAGAGGTGACAACTGCAAGCATTTGGTGACAATGTTCCTTCAAATATACCGTAACCTTGGATGCAACATGTCCGTTAAGATCCCTTTTCTCCACTCCCACCTAGACTTTTACCCTCCTAGTTGTGGATCTGTTAGTGATGAACATGGGCAGAGATTCCATCAGGACATTTCTGTTATAGAACGAAGATATCAGGAACGTTGGAATGAAGCAATGCTGGCTAATTACTTTTGGTCTTTGTATAGGGATTCTGTGGAACTCCATCACAAGAGGCAAGCTAAAAGACGACGAAGTCAATAGGCCAACACATGATTCTCTTCAGACAAGACCATCTGCGAAGTTTTTTTCCAGCAATTTAGAACTCTTAAGACGTAATTACCAGTTACAAAATCAAATGCAATTTCATTGTTGTTAGCATGTATGTAATTACAATGTATCCTTTTCTCTAAATCCGTTAATATTTAATACTTCCACCTTGTGTATATCATAGAAACTAGAGCTAATAAATATTTTTCATTGACATATTTGTTTTTCTCTACTAAAAGTTAGTAGGAATTGCCTAATGAAGTGCTCGTAACATTCAAAAATAATTTTTTTGTTGGCCAGTGTAATCGAATAATCTCAAAAGGTCTGTGGCTCCCCAGATTTCCTGACCTAACCCCACTGGATGCTTTCTTGTGGGGGTATCTAAAAATAGAGTGTACAAGAATAGGCCACTGGCAATTGATGTTCTCAAGGAATCCATTCTAACCTAAATAATAAACATTGACGAGGATACTCTCCGTAAAACTTCAGAGAATATGGTGAGATACATGGTGGAGGACACTTCCAACATTTTCTCTGATATGTAGATAGTGTAATGTAATCTACCAATTTTGTATTATATTCTCCCAAAGTTGTACGTGTGTCCTGTTATTGGTTCAAAAGTTATGGCCTATTGAAATGGTTCAGCTTTATATGGAACCCACTATGGAACGTTTTGCAGACTACTGGTAGATGGCGGTAATATAGATCTACCATCCATTAGGAGGTTCAAGCTAAGTTGCTATTATCCAAAGCTCTATTGCCATCGGACGCAGTCTTCAAATTAATCGTCCGATTCAGACTCACTTTCCTCTAAGTTTACGATTATATTGTCATCCGATCGTCGGAGTAACGACAAGCCAGCGAGTAGGAGAAAAAAGGGACAAATAGTGCCCAAGGCACGCTCACATGTGAAAGAACGCTTGACGCTTGCCGAGGGAGGGACGGGGGCGTGGAGAGAGGGAAACAGAGCGAGGTGTGGATAATTCTTTTCTTTCCCTCGGAAGGGTGTGAAATTATAAGTAGCGTTATAGATAAATATGATGAAGAAGCTTTAAAAAACAATATTCATATCCAGTGTCACAAGCCACACAACGGGCTGCCGCTTGTGTAATAAGTAGGCTGCATGTTATCTTCCCAGCGTTTCTATGTGTGCGCGACTCGTACATCATTACGTCACCTTGTCTATACGTGTGTATGTCTTTAGTGAACGCATTCCTTTCAGAGTTCATATGGCCAGAACATGACTATACCTTGGAGTATGCCGGTATATTTACAAACAGCTACAGCACGCGACACGGTGTGCCACCTACCGGCGAACTTTAATAGTGTGAGGCACACGGCGCTGTTTCTGTAGCTGCCTAATCCACACTCATTTTGGAGCATTTTATGTAGTTCTATTGGCGGTAAAAGCTATATATATATGTGTCACATAGAAGCTGAGAAACTAATTCTATATGTTCGTTCGGTGTCATTTTGAAACATACTGTATATAATTATCCAAGGAAGCATTCGCCCGGCAACCGTGGAAAACCGCGTAAAACATTTCGGTCAAGTTGGTTAGACGCAGAGTTTTGAACCCGGGATCTTCTAAATACGACTCACACAGGTTATCGTGGCGCTGCTTTGTAGGGTTCACTCTTCTTACAAATGACCTAATCATGCAATAGTTTACTTAAGGTCGTTACAGCTGATGTTACAAAAGACTCTAAACTAACTTCTATATTCAAAGTGTCTCAAAATCTGTACGTCTGATGGAATCTATACACATTTCTAGCTGCTATATATGAAACAGAACACAAGGACAGATGAAAGTAAAAGTTGAACTGTAAGTAGGATGGCAAAAACCGTCTCGTCCAAGATTTCCCAAGAGTCCGACGAGAACATTTGCTGCAGTTTTATCCAACGTTCTGTTTCATATGTTAGCAGGTAGACAGAGGGGAAGTGGAACGTCAGATTTCACGGCATAAAGTATCCAACCTGTTGCTTTGTATGTTTTCGGAGCGTTTACATATCTTGTTTTCTCATATTTAATACACATTTTAGCGAACACTCATACAAACTGTACGCTTTTAGCAGACCCTTCATATAAACTACTCCTTAATCTATCAATTTTAAATGCATCACATCCATAAATATTCGCTTTGCATACGTTAAAATTCTTTATTTAACACCTTCCAATTCTCCCCTCACTTAACCAATATTATCCTGATACAGGAATTATTAAATGGCAAGATTTATAATTTATTAATTTATATGTTATAGATATACTGTAGTAAATAACTTCCTTAAATTAAAATGAATACACAATATAAGAACACTCACAATACTGTAAGCGAAATGGGGAAAGGCAACCTATTACTGTAAGGAAATTAGGTTCAGCTCTGTAGCGGAGGTAGTACTGGCTCCGCCAAGAGGTTCCGAGTTCGAATTTTGGCCGGGATAAGTTATCTGGATAAATTGACTTCTATCTACTCGGTACTCATTTGAGCATCACTTCATTCATCATCTGATATGACTCAACATTGGAGGTTTTACCTTATAATAAAAGATGAATGTGTGGTAACTCTAAGCTCTATGAACCCTGTACTCATTTGAACATCATTTCATTCATCTTCCTATTTGACTTAACGTTGGAGGTTTTCTCTTATTCTGAAAGATGAATGTCTGGTAACCCTAAGCTCCATGTAAACTGTACCTATTTGAACATCATTTCATTTATCGTCCAATATGACTCAACATTGAAGGTTTTCCCTTATACTGAAAGATGAATGTCTGGTAATCCTAAGCTCCATGAACCCTGTACTTATTTAAACATCCTTTCATTTATCGTCCGATATAACTCAACATTGAAGGTTTTCCCTTATACTGAAAGATGAATGTCTGGTAACCCTAAGCCCCATGTACCCTGTACTTATTTGAACATCATTTCATTTATCGTCCAATATGACTCAACATTGAAGGTTTTCCCTTATACTGAAAGATGAATGTCTGCTAGCCCTAAGCTCCATGTACCCTGTGCTTATTTGAACATCATTTCATTTATCGTCCAATATGACTCAACTTTGGAGATTTTCCCTTATACTGAAGGATGAATGTCTGGTAAACCTAAGCTCCATGTACTTATTTGAACGTCATTTCAATTATCGTCCAATATGACTCAACATTGGAGATCTTCCCTTCTACTGAAAGATGAATGTCTGCTAGCCCTAAGCTCCATGTACCCTGTACTTATTTGAACATCATTTCATTTATCGTCCAATATGACTCAACATTGGAGATTTTCCCTTATACTGAAAGATGAATGTCTGGTAACCCTAAGCTCCATGTACCCTGTACTTATTTGAACATCATTTCATTTATGGTCCAATAGGACTCAACATTGGAGGTTTTCCCTTATACTGAAAGATGAATGTCTGGTAACCCTAAGCTCCATGTACCCTGTACTTATTTGAACATCATTTCATTTATCGTCCAATAGGCGTCAACATTGGAAATGTGTGTAGTGTTTAACGCCCACTTTTACTACATACGGCACCGCAGGCGATGACACTGATGATACATGAGATGAAGATGGAGCACCGGTGGAATGAGATGGCGGGGGAAACCGGAGATCCCGGAGAAAACCCGCCCCAGCGCCGTGTTGTCCACCACAAATCTCACTTTGCGGTCGCCTGGGATCGAACCCGGGCCGCGTTGGTGAGAGCCAAGCGGTCTAACCACAGAGCCACGGCGTGGCCTTCAACTTTGGAGGTTTTCTTTTCTACAGAAAGATGAATGTCAGGTAAACCTGAGCTCTATGTACCCTGTACTCATTTGAGCATTATTTTATTTATCGTCCTATATGACTCAACATTAGACGTTTTCCCCTATACTGAAAGATGAATCTCAGGTAACGCTAAGTTCTATGTACCCTGTACACATTTGAGATAATTTCATTCATAATTCGATATGACTTAACGGTTTCTCTTATCCTGAAAGATGAATATCTGCTAAATCTGAGCTATATGTACTGAGAACTCATTTGAATATCATTTCATTCATCGTCCGATATTAATTACTTAAGGTTTTCCCTTATCCTGAAACATAAATGGCTGCTAACTCTAAGCTCTATGTACTGAGGACTCATTTGAACATCATTTCATTCATCGTCCGATATAACTTAACATTGGAGTTACCTGTAGATAGGCCACAGACCGGTTATGAAAATTGGAAAGGATTTCTTGGAATTTAATAGAGAGAGTAAAAATAGTGTTACAAAAGGATATAAGAAATTTAAAATATTGTAACGTATAATGCAGGAATTTGAGTGGAGTAACCGTGAAGTACGAGGAGTTATATTGATAAAAAGGCGTGTATTTCTATAATTACTGCCTTATAATTGTTTATATTTTACAGAAGTAAAATTATCGGCAGTGCGCAGCGCCTAAAAACCGCACTGGGTTTAACATATGATAGCCGCAAACAATTTCTTTGTTTAGCTTTCAGTTACTACCGGCAACCTACTTTCTCATTTTTAGTACACAATACACACTTCAATAGTTAAAACTGAAGAAAACTCGCATCCACACAACCGCCTTGGTAAGAAGCGAGTGGTCCGACACAATTAGGTGATAAGAGGGGTCGCTGTGAGATCCTAAAATATTTAGTTACAGGCGGTCAGTTGGTCACTCCGACTCAATGACAGTCAATTGTCAACAAATTCTCGAAACAAACACGCCTATATCACCATAGAAGTGAGGGTTTTTTTTCTTTCTATTTTAACGTTGGACTAAGGTAACATGCTTAACCACGCTAACTGAGATAAAGTTTGCACAGTCCCAAGTATGTTCAAAGTATGAGGCAAAATATTATCTTGTAATTTTGAAATTATTTTGATTATGCTAACCGGGAATTTGTGGAAATTCACTTAAACTCTAATTTGGTAGAATTTCACGTATAACATTGTAGGACCTCGCATTGCCTGGATAAGAGCATAGAATAAATCATTAGAACTGCAATGAATGCCGAAGGAAACTGGAGAAAACCTGCATCCAGACAACGCCTTGGTGAGAGGCAGGTGGTCTAACACAATTAGGTAGAACAAATTATTAGAAATGCAGGGGCCAGTTTATATTAGATTAGTTTATGTTAGGTGATAAATGGATAGAGTATGCGTGTAGGAGAACAGAGCTTCGGTTAGGTTAGGTAATGAGATAAATGGAATAAATCAGTAGAAGAAGCTGTCATTAATAATGTAGGTTAGAGGATAAGGAGCACAGTAAATGAATAGAAAAAAAGGTCATGTCCAACGATTAAAGGAGAGAATAAATGATCATAAGATAAGAGTGTATAATGGAAATGTAGTACATAGGTGGTCTGAAAAGTTTCAGACCTAATAAAGATAAGACATTTTTTCAGAAATTTCTTATTTTTCAACATAATCTCCTTGTAACTCTACACACTTCTCCCAGCGATGCTCCCATCTCTGTAACCCGTCCAAATAGTACTCGGCGTTTTTCTCTACAAAATAGTTGTTCACGAAGGTGATTGCCTCTTCGTTTGACGAAAATCTCTGTCCTCCGAGCGCAATTTTCAGATGAGGGAACAAAAAGAAGTCGCTTTGGGCTAGATTTGGTAGGTCAACCAGTTCAAACCGCAATTCGTGGATTTTCGCCATTGCAACCGCTGAACTGTGAGACGGTGCGTTGTCTTGGTGCAACAGATCTCCTTTTCTGCAAATGTGGCCGTCTTTCCGCAATATCTGCCTTCACCTTGTCAAATAATGATGCGTAGTATACTCCTGTAATGGTTTTTCATGTTTTAAGTTAATTAATTAAAATAGCTCAATGTCTATCTCAAAAACAGTCGCCATCACTTTCCCAGCCGAAAAAAGACGGTGTTTGCTTTTTTTGGAGCCAGTTTCTCCTTTGGCGTCCACTGTTTGGACTCTATTTTTGTTTCGGGCTTATAATGGTGTATCCAAGTTTCATCTACAGTAATTAATCGGCGCCAAAACTGATTTATTGCGCCTAAACCGCCCCAATAGAGCGTTTGAAATGTTCATTCGAACACGTTGTTGGTCTAACATGAGCAAAAGCGGCACCCAACGCGCGGACAGAATTCTCATGTCTAAATGTTGATTTAATATGTGACAAACACGTTCTTCTGACATGTTCATAACTCTTACGGCCTCGTTGAAGTTCAGCTGCCAAAAATTTCACTGTGGTAAATGGTGGTACAGAGTCCACATACACATAATCCAACTCATCTTTGATCTGCGTAGGCGTATTGCCTTTCAAAAAGAAATATTTAATGACAGCTCGATACTTGATTTTGTCCATTTCCATAAAAACAAAACTCATATCAACTTACTCAAATGACTGTAACATCACAACTGAGCGTCTGAAATGGCTGAAACTTGAGTGGATAACTTAACAGATGAACAACCAAATTCATTAGCTTTTATTTACGAGGGCTGTTCAATACATAATTATAAATTTTTACGGTCATAATTTTCACACTAAAATTCAATCTTATTATATTCTGTTAGCTTAATGTGAAACAAACACGCCACAGTAGTTTCATTGTTGGTACTCCTGGTTCCCACCTGTGAGAATCAGGTAAGTACAGACATGTTCAGTATCGCCTACTGCTGCAACGGAGGTAACATGCAGTTAAAGTTGATGTTAGAGGAAGATCCGGAGTTTCTTTCAAACGTAATCACAGCTGATGAAACTTGGCTACATAATTTTGATCCTGAGAGCAAACAACAAAGCTCAGTGTGGAAATCTCCTTCATCACCAACCCCCAAAAAAGCAAAAGTGGTTGTTTCTGCTGGGAAAGTTATGGTCATCTCATTCTTTCATATTCATGGAATGGTTTATGAGCATGTTGTAGCTGCACACACATAAGTAACTGGACAATACTACAGGGATGTCCTGAAAACATTGCAATCCATATCAGGCGCAAAAGACCACATATCCGCGAAGCAGGCTGAATGCTGCACCATGATAATGCCCGGCTGCATATTGCTAATGTTGCTGCCGAATATCTTGCAAAACAACAACGTGAAGTGCATCCCTCACCCTCGCTATAGTCCGGATTTAGCGCCATGTGACTTTTTTCTATTCCTTAACTTGAGAAAACGTCTTCGTGGGAGGCATTATCCATCATCAGAAACAGTGGTGAGGCTGCGGAGATGATTTTTAAGGATGTCTCAAAAATGGTTTGCAGCATGTCTTAAGACTGGCAGAAACGTTGGGACAGGTGAATCGCATTTAGGGGAGACTTTTTTGAGAAGGGCCATTGAAATTATGAGGATGAGTAAAGGTACGTTGTCAAAAAAAAGTGATAATTCTTTATTAAACAGCTCTCGTGCGATTGCTGCCATCTTCATGTTGAGGTCAGAAACTTTTCAGAGCACCCTCGTAAGTATAACACAAAGCGAAATCCTTAACCCACGCAAATGCAACACAAACTAATGTAAACCGAGATGACTAAAAATAAATTAAATGCTGTAAGGCCTCACAGGGGAGAAACATCTTATAAAGGACACAATTAGGCGGTGACCCAGTTCTGTCCTTTATCGACTCACCATTTAGAAAAATAATCTTCTCAATTAATAAAAAATGACGGTGCAGTGATTAATATTGTTAGCAGTTCTCTTTTATACAATTATTCAACCTGTACTGCTGAGAAACTTTATCCAAAAACTTCTTACATGAGGGTCATTTGAAGGTATTGATATCCAGATGCTTCTGTTGTATATATCTATAGTGAATGAGTAAGATTTAAGGGCGCGTTGTCAGCTAGGTCATTCAGTGTAGGCCGGGCTTTGACCCGCGACCTTGGGATCAGTAAGCCAACGAATAACCAACTGAGCCACGAGGACTGGTGCTAAAATTCAGAAATAGAGTAGAGTCATTCAGAAGTTCAATCACTGTTTTGTTTAATAAATTTGCAGCTGCAGCTTTCGATAAGGGCAATGAAGTAAACAAATATAGCACAGGATAATCGATCGTTCAATAAACAATGTTAATAATTTCTTATGGTCATAATTTTGCACTAAAGTTCAATCATATTATATTCTGTTAGCTTAATGTGAAGCAAACACGCCGTAGTAGTTTCATTGTCGGTACTCCTGGTTCCCGCATGTGAGAACCAGGCAAGTTCAGACATGTTAAGTATCGCCTACCGCTGCAATGGAGGTAACACGCGAGGAACAGTATGCGGCTTTGAAATTCTGCTTTCGTCTCAACAAATCTTCCGTTGAGGCCTATACAATGTTACAGGAGGTCTATGGAGAGTCTGTTCTTCCCTACGGCACAGTTCGAAGGTGGTTTAAAATGTTTAAAGAGGGGAGACAATCGATTTCAAAGGAAGGTGGACCTGGTACTCCAGTTACTGCTCTTACGGAAGAAAACATGAAAGCTGCTGCTGCCATTGTGAGAGAGAATCGACGTATTACCTTAAGATAACTTTCTGAAATACTGAACAATTAATTGTGAGCCACGCACACGTTGGTGACAGAAACATTATACATGAAAAGTGTTTGTGCGCGATGAATTCCAAGACTTTTGATTCCCGAACAAAAGGACATTCACCTGCAGGTCTGCATGCAGTTAAAGTTGATGTTGGAGGAAGATCCGGTGTTTCTTTCAAACGTAATCACTGCTGATGAAACTTGGCTACATCATTTTGATCCTGAGAGAAAACAGCAAAGCTAAGTGTGTAAATCTCCATCACCAACCACCCGAAAAGCAATAGTGGTTGATTCTGCTGGGAAAGTTATGGTCATATCACTCTTTAATATTCATGGAATGGTTTATCAACAAGTTGTACCTGCACACACATCAGTAACTGGACAATACTACAGGGATGTCCTCGAAACATTGCAAATCTATATCAGGTGCAAAAGACCACATTTCCATGAAGCAGGCTGGATGCTGCACCACGATAATGCGCCGTCGCATATTCCAATGTTGTTGCTGAATATCTTGCAAAAATCAACGTGAAGTGTATCCCTCACCCCCCTATAGTCCGGATTTAGCCCCATGTGACATTTTTCTATTCCTTAACTTAAAGAAATGCCTTCGGAGACGGTGTTATCCATCATCATAAGCAGTGGTGAAGACTGCGGAGGCGATTTTTAAGGATGTATCGTCGGTTACGGAAGAAAACATGAAAGCTGCTGCTGCCATTGTGAGAGAGGATCGACGTATTACCTTAAGATCTCTTTCTGAAATACTGAACATTTAATTGTGTGCCACCCACACGTTGGTGACAGAAACATTACACATGAGACGTGTTTGTGCGCGATGGGTTCTAAGACTGTTGATTCCCGAACAGAAGTACATTCGCATGTTTAGCAAACCATCATTTTGTATATTCAAAAGTCTAAGACCATCTTGCATGAGTTTTTTTAGGTACAATTGCAAAAATGTCATCAACATAGCGATACCAATCTTTGAATACTTGGAAAAGTTTTTGTGATATGAATTTCAAAAGCACTCATAATAAATCTGCCAAGAAGGGAGACAATGGGTTGCCCATACCTAGGCGCGTTTTTTGTTTATAGATCTGTCCATTAAAGCTAAACAAATTTTAATTAATACAAATTTCTGTAAGTTGTGAAAGTTCTTCTATTTCTTCAGATGTTACTTGTATCGCTTCCAGCCATTTTTTGAGAAGTGGAATAAGTTCATTGGTAGGTATAATTGTATATAAAGAAATGATGTCAAAGGAAACTAAAGCATCTGTAGAGTTGATCTTTGTGTCCTTCAGGAGATTTAACAATTCAAACGAGTTTTTTATACTTACATTTTCAAATTTTGGGAAGGATGTGAATATTTGAACCCGCCGTTTTGATAGTTGGTAAGTGGGTGCATCAATGTTATTAATTATTGGTCTGAGGGTAATTTCAGGTTTATGTATTTTGGGTAAACCATATATGTATGGTATTTTTGGACTGTCTATTTTATTGTTCAATTTATATTTTTAGTCATGATTTTACTATTTTTAATTGCTAATTCCACGGATTTGCATGCTCTTTTTAATGGGTCGTTCTCTAGTTTAAAAATTCTTTTCCTTTTAAAAGGTTGTCTATTTTTTTGCGATGGTTTTCTTCGTTCAGTATTTTTATTTTGTTACCTTTGCCTGCTTTTGTGTAGACAACTGTTTTCCATTTAAATTTTCGATTAATTCTTTTATGAATATCTTTTTGAATTAGCATTTTGAATATGATCTAGAGTTTCTCTACACTGTGTTATCATCGTAGATTTTTTATTATCTGGCAAATTATACATCGCTATTTCAATATCCGCGATATAGTTTTCAATTATTAATTTATAGATGAGTCGTATTTATTACATATCTGCTTTACTTACGTACCTATTTTGAGGACATGTTTTGCAAATCATCGTTTGCATCTTCGGCTCTTATGCGACTAAAGCTTGATCCAGTGGTGTGGGTAATTCTGGAGTTGCTGCTGCCATCTGTTGATTTAGTGATGAACTTAAATGTGGTATTCTTTTCTGGCGGGAATTTAAATTTCATTAGTTGGTTTTTATGTTTTTCTATGTATATTCTCTCTCATATGACGAGTTCACTATGTTTTTGTACGTATTTTAGTAATTCGGTGCTATCTTCAATTTCACGATTTTCAGACCAGAAATGAGCTGCTATTGCGAACTTATCAATATTTTTGTATCTTAAGTGCCTGAAGTGTTACTTCTTTCTAGTGCCTATGTTTATTTTTGTCCTCCCTATGTAAATTTCTTCAAAGTCTTTACACTTAATCTTGTAAATGCCTGACTTTTCCTCTGGTTTTATCTTTTCAGTATTATTACTGTTAAGTAGGTTTTTAATGTTGTAATTGTTTTCTGTTGCCAAAGTTATATTGTATTTCTTGAATAGTTTTTGGAACTTTTTTGTGGCCCAGGGGTGGTAAGTAAATTTAACAAATCTAGTTTCTTGTTTTATTAGTGCGAGAGCTGTGATCTGTTTTAATCTCTTTTGAAGTTTGAGTGATTTTAGTTTTTCATCTACAAGGTTTTTTCCATATCCATTTTTAATTGCCGTTTTTAAGATTTGATGGTATTCTTTTTTAATTTCTTGCTGGCTGAGGGGTAGATTTACTAATCGGTGTGTGAGACTGTTGATGGTGGCAAGTTTGTGTGGAATTGGGTTGAAACTATTTGCATTGATGTAATTATCTGTGTGTGTTGCTTTTCTATGGATACCAAATTCTAGTTTTTCATTGCTTTTTGTGATTTTCAGGTCCAAGAAAGGTAGAGTGCAGTCCTCTTCAGTTTCTACTGTGAATAGTACGCTGGGTTCTTGCAGGTTGAGTAGTTTCAAAGCATCATCTACTTGTTTTTAGGGCATTATTGCAAGGATGTTATCTACCTATCTGTAAAATGTTTTAAACATATGAGGGAAGGCTTTAATTATATTGTGACTTTGTGGGTTCGTGAAATGAAAAGTCCAATTACACAAACTCAACAATGTTCTTTATTTCCACCGACTTACAGTTTAACACTTGCCAATTACACGGAATTACGTACTGCACACAATTACAATTCACCAGTTCGCCCGTTAAAGTTACACTTGCACTCGCGATTACATAAACACCGATGCACATACACAGTTTCCTCGTTCTTACACTAGCACTGAACTCTCACGCTGATTGCCAAGAACTCTGACTGACTGACTGCCCCTTGCACGACGTGTTGCTTATATAGGGTCCGCTTGCCGATCTAGAAGGTTCTCGATTAGATTGAATGTCCCGTAATATCCAGAACCTAGGAGAAGGGTAAAGAGACGTCTCAGGGGCCCGACATCCCTCTCCTAACCATCCCTTCTTAACGCTATAAGACAAACGAATGGGCGGGGCGAACCCCGACCCGTCTCCTGTCGCCCACTCTATCGAGTGTTCCGATGCTCGCGTGACACTGCTCCCTCCTCAAAGCTGGTCGTCCCGAACAGCACCATCGTAGCGTGCCAGGCGGTCCAGGTGTACCACCAGCATCTGCTCGGAGTCTCAGCCAGAAGTAGCGCTGCCGAAGTTTGTCAATCGTTCGGTTCGCTCCCAGGTGTCCTCCTGAAGTACCAGCGTGCACTTCTTCCAAGACTTCCGGTACCTTACTCCGGGGAAGTACCAACTGTTCTCTCTGCGTCTTCCCATCGGGTGATTCCCATTCCCGGAACAGCGCGCCCTCTCTGGTCTTCAACGAGTCCCATTGAGCCCAGTACGACCTGTAGGTGGCGCTCCTCGGTGCGATGTCCTCCCAGGTTGGTCTCGTCCCTGCCTCCACTTCCCTCAAGAGTGGCCCCAAGTCTGCGTCCGCCAGCTGCTCCCTCCTCATGCCTGCGCTATCCCAGCCTTCAGTAGGCACTGCCACAACTACTCGGACTGCTGCGGCACGCTCCTTCTCTTCTACTCTTGTGCACTGGCCGCACTCTACTGGACAGGGTCTTCGGGACATGGTGTCTGCGTTACCGTGGCTCTTCCCTCTACGATGTTCCGAGGTGAAGTCGTACTCCTGCAGCCTCTGGACCCAACGTGCTGTCTGGCCTTCCAGGTTCTTAAAGCTCAATAGCCAGGTTAGGGCGGAATGGTCAGTTCTCAGGTGGAATGGCTGACCGTACAGGTACTTGTGGAAGTGCTCCAATGTCTTTGCTACCGCCAGTAACTCCCGTCGGGTGACGCAGTAGTTCGTCTCTGCCTTGGATAGCGTCTTGCTGTAGTAGGCTATCACCCGCTCATGGCCGTCCTGGATCTGCGATAGGACACCTCCAATGCAATGGTCGCTAGCGTCGGTGTCCACCGTGAAGGCGCCACCTGGTTGTGGGAGACCCAAAATTGGAGCACTGCACAGGGTTTCCTTCAGGTGCTGGAAAGCGTCTTTGGCGTCCTCTGTCCACACATAAGGTCGGTGTTCCTCTGTCAGGCGGGTGAGGGGTTTGGCGATGTTGTCGGCCTTTTCCTCTAAATCATTAAGGCGGTCGTCTACTTGACCCATCCGCTTGCCCAGATTCGTGACGTCATCCCTCACGCCGGCCAACCGTTCCTCAAATTTGGCGGCGAGAGCCTCGTTCGCCACCTTCATTTCCGTGGCCAGACGGTCGTTCGCAGCTCTCATTTATGTGGTCAATTCGCTCTTTATTTCTTCCATCTTCTCGGTGATGTTGTCGTTGGCCGTCTTCATTTATTTCAACTCTGCGGCCAGGTTGTTATTGGTAGTCTCCAGCTTCGCGGCTAGGCTGTTATTTGCCGCTTCCGTTTTTGCAGCGAGGTTTTCATTTGCCGTCTTCATTTCTTTCAGTTCCGCTAAAATCTTTTCTAATTCTGCCTCCATTGTGTAATGTCGCACTCCTGACACCAATTGTGACTTTGTGGGATCGTGAAATGAAAAGTTCAATTACACAAACTCAACAATGTTCTTTATTTCCACCGACTT
Organism: Mantis religiosa; assembly: GCA_030765055.1. NCBI lineage: Eukaryota > Metazoa > Arthropoda > Insecta > Mantodea > Mantidae > Mantis > Mantis religiosa. The sequence continues at coordinate 308,248,204 of CM060948.1, read as the reverse complement.
ACAGTTTAACACTTGCCAATTACACCGAATTACGTACTGCACACAATTACAATTCACCAGTTCGCCCGTTAAAGCTACACTTGCACTCGCGATTACATAAACTCCGATGCACATACACAGTTTCCTCGTTCTTACACTAGCACTGAACTCTTACGCTGATTGCCAAGAACTCTGACTGACTGACTGCCCCTTGCACGACGTGTTGCTTATATAGGGTCCGCTTGCCGATCTAGAAGGTTCTCGATTAGATTGAATGTCCCGTAATATCCAGAACCTAGGAGAAGGGTAAAGAGACGGCTCAGGGCCCCGACATCCCTCTCCTAACCATCCCTTCTTAACGCTATAAGGCAAACGAGGGGGCGGGGTGAACGCCGACCCGTCTTCTGTCGCCCACTCTATAGAGTGTTCCGATGCTCTCGTGGCAATATGATTTTCGAAAAAGCTCATGTATAAATTGGCCAAAAATTGTGATATCGGGATTCCAATAGCTAGTCCTGAAATTTGTTCACAATATTTCCCATCGAAAACAAAATAATTTTGATGTATACATGTTTCAATCATTGCCAAATATTCTTCTATTACTTTGGCATCTAGGTTAAAAGAATTTAGCCATTTCTTCAGTTGAATCAAAACTTTGTCTAATGGAAGTTCACACCTACGATGTGACAAGTAAGGCTACTGATAATATGGATGACGTTTATAATGGCTGGATCAGGCTAAATAGCCTGATCTGGATCCAAAAATTGTGTAGGAAAAGAATCAGGAACGATAGCTAAGCCGTGCCGTGCCATGAGTTGGCGGCTGAGTGAGGGTCAGCATGTCGTATGTCATTCTTGTACCTGTCCTAGACAGACTTAACCACTTAATGACAGGATATGTGGGGGTTCTGTAGGATGGCGGGGTTATTTTAGGTGGATGAAAGAAGGGAGGTAGCCGTAGCTGCTCACTGGTTGCCGGCTTGGGTGCAACGCCTGTGTGCACCGCTGGTGTGAGAATATTAAGGAAGAGTTGAATTTCGAATAATTATCACCAGTCTAATTTTTCAAGTAGGTATAATTTTGAAGTTGTAATATCAACTTTAATGTTACCGGATGTGCCCGCATGCCATGCAGGGAAGCCTGTAGAGCTTGAAACGTCGTTCTGATGTTCGATATTTCCCTAGAGACCTAACCAGGACGCTCTGATGCAGAGGCAAACTCGGGTAGAATTTTGTGGCCCGGCGCCTAATGACATCTCCCACATCGTGAAGAGATCAGGCTTCATGAAGGTATCTCACGGGAAAGTACCAGCCTACAGAATAGATGGCCTCAAGGCATTTATTCTGTACACGCTGGAGTTGTTGCAGGTTGGTTCCTGCGGCCATGCCCCAAACCTCACACGCATAAAGCATTATAGGAAGAATCAAAGCCTGAAAAAACGCAACTTAAGGGGTGTCGGCATCCCTGACCGCATCATGGGGTATAACGAAGCAGAAGCCCCGCATGCTCGATGAGCTAACTCTTGGACGTGACCCCCAAAAGTTAGGCTGTTGTCTAGCTTTACACCCAAATAGGTAAGAGAGTCTGTCCACTCTATCCTTCGGCCAGAATAGTTAAAAGAGGGTAGGTTGGCGGGAAAGTGGAGCTTGGTGAAAAGTATGGCTTGGCTTTTCTCCGGGTTGATGGACAATCGCCAAAGCCTGCAGCAATCATGAATGAGGCTTAGGTGTCGCTGTATTGGATTGAAGGCTCTGCGTGCGTTTCTATGTGTTGTAGAGTTGCACATCGTCTGCATACAGAGCTATGTTGACATGCAGCTCCGTGTGGAGATCTGCTACGTATACCTAAAAAGCGTAGGGGATTAGACAGAACTTTTGGGGACTCCGCCTCTAATGGGTCTTCTGGTGGATAGCTTTCCTGCCATAGTGACTGTACAATTTCTGTGTTTAAGGAAAGTGTGTAGATTATGTATCATGTGTGAAGGAAGCCCCAGGGAGATTAGCTTATGTAGGAAACCTGCGTGCCAGGTGGTATAGAAGGCCTTCTCGACATCCAGAGAAACCGCCGCGGTGAATGCCCTATCCTGGATACCCAGAGCAGCGGCCTCCATTAAACGGAGAAACTGCTGTAATGTTGAGTGTCCAGGACGAAAACCAAACTGATGAGGAGGAATGGCTTGATTGTCCCCCAATAGGGGTGACAAGCGGGCTAGAAAGAGCCTCTCCAAGACTTTCGAGAGGACTGACAGGAGAGTAATGGAGCGGTAGCTGGTGGGGAGTGTCGGATTCTTTCCGGGCTTCAAAATGCATATCACCCGACCCTCCCTCCACTGTCGCAGAAAGTAGCTCAGGGCGAGAGACATGTTAGAAACCCGAGTAAAAAAGAGCACTGCTTTGAAAGGAAGGTGGCGGAACATGACAGGGGTTAACCCATCAGGTCCCCACTCCTTTTTGGGATTTAGGCGACAGAGTGCGCCCTGAAGCTCACTGGGTCTAATAACAGGAAGTCAGTCCGCCTCAGTACGAGGACGTCGAAGATACTGACGTACCTCCCGCTTGCGTGGCCAGTGACAATATCTAAGCTTTTTTATTTTTAAAATAGAGTGGACATAGGAAGGTCGTAAATGTGAAGTTAGGAAGGAAAGCGGTTGCAGCTTTATAATAGCCTGCCGGGATCCCGCTAGCTCACTCCCATTATTATAGGTGAAAATTGCGGAGCCGGCTGCTGATAGCAGTGGGCAGGTAAAGAATGCTGGTCAAGGCCCTGATCAAGGCGCCTGGGAGTAGGGTGCAACTTTTGGAGACAAAGTCTCTTTGGTGATGAAAGTAGGGGGGGCATAAATCCTTGGTGTAATTAATCAAGCTGGACTCAAAGTATAGGCGAAGGTTGGAACCAGCTTTTTCCTTCAAGTTCTGGTCGCGTTGCTGTGTGCAGTTGGCGATGCAGGGGTGGTGACGTGCTGGAGATCAGAAATTCTCCGGTGAAGCTGCACTTGTTCTTCCAGGATCTCATCAAGTTTGTCAAGAATCTCAACAGTGCTGTGTTGATCTTTGGTTGTGATGTTTTTGTGGAGTTCTTTAGTCAGGTTTGATAGATAAGTGAATTGTGATGGTTCAATGGTCCTGATGTCGGCTCCGCGCCGTGGCTCAGTGGTTAGACCGCTTGGCTCTCACCAAGGCGGCCCGGGTTCGATCCCAGGCGACCGCAAATTGAGATTTGTGGTGGACAACATAGCGCTGGGGCGGGTTTTCTCCGGGACCTCCGGTTTCCCCCGCCATCTCATTCCACCGGTGCTCCATCTTCATCTCATGTATCACCAGTGTCACAGCTTGCGGTGCCGTATGTAGTAAAAGCGGGCGTTAAACACTACACACTTCTGATGTCGGCGATTTGCGTCGCTAGGTGTTGAGCCTCTGTTTAAGTGCGAGGAGAGCATGCTTGTTGGCAACTGCGGTAAACGAGATCCCTTGGACGTCTTTGTAAGTGTCAGTGATTACTTTGTAGTGATTAGCGATGGAGTCGAGTCTTGTAGACAGACGCTGTAACGTATCAGCGGCAGCGGCGTGGTTGGCGATGACAGCGGTGACTGCACCTTCCAGATTGCCTTTGAGAGTGTTGATGTTCAGGACCACCACCTGCAGTAAGTTTTTCCTCTTCCTGTTGTCTTTTTCTGCCTCGTTTTATTTTTTTATTTATTTATTTATTTAGTGTACTAAGCTATTACAATTGTTGAGCTGCTCGTCAGTATTTGGCCCAGGCCATTAATCGGTGGGCAGCCCATTGAATTACAAAATGTGTAATACACTACTTACATTTCTATTACTACTAACATTACTACCATTACCACTATTACTTACACACTATTGTTCATTTCCTTTTTTCACAGTCCACTTCCATTTATTTTTCACGTTATCCTAGAACTGTCCTACATTCTTGAGATTTTTATCTATAATTTTACATATATCAGGACTTCGCTTAATTTTTCTCCAGATATATTATTTTCGCCAAATCTCTGTTTCCCTGCACTCAAAAAGTATATGTTCCACATCTTCTTTACCCCCCCCCCCCCCACAATGTGCACTTGTTTTGCACAAACCCATTCCGCTGCCCTTTTAGCCTCCACAATCCTGCTTTCAGCCATGCTATCCCCTTCCTTTCTTCATTAATGGTTTTATCTATATATTGCTCCCTTTCCCAGCCACTTTTTACCTCAACATAATATACCAATGACCTCTTTTTACCTATCTGGCTGAACAGCTTTTTAATCTCTATATCTTCAAATCATTTTCTAACACCCCTCCAGAAACCTTTATAATTTGTATCTCTTTTTCTCCAAATATCCCCTAAGCCATTATTTTCTAAATTTTTTCATAGAGTGCTTGCCCAGCCCGAGCTTTGCAGACTTGCTTCAAGATATTTTAAACATTGTTGCAATAAGCTGCCTTCATCTAAATTCAAGATCCTATGCCAGTATTTCAAGCCTCTTTCCAATACTAACCCTTTCCTTGTTACTCTCCCCATTTCAATTTGAGCAACTACGTTTGCTGTTGCCATTGGCAGCCCCAAAACTTCCTAACAGAGCATCCTGTTTATCAGATCCACAACTTGCCACCCATTCTCAAGCCCCCATATTTCAATGCCATATAACATTCTGGCCTCGACTACAGAACTATATACTCTTTCCAACTATTTCATCTTCATCTCCGGCATTTTATATAGACACCCTCTCACAGCCATCATTGCTGCTTTCCCTTTTGCCAGTGCTGATTTCTTTTGTATTTTTCATTTGCCTCCTGCATCTAATTTTAATCCTAAGTAAGTATAGTCACGCACTACTTTGTATTAAGCTTCTTCCTTCTTCCACATTTCATATTTGCTCAATTTAGTTCCTTTTTTAAATACTACAATGAGTTTTTTCTCTGTTTACCTTTAAACCCCACTCTGAACAGTATTTCTCCACCTCTTGCAAAGATATTTTTAACCCATTAACGGTAATGGATATTATTACCAAATCGTCTGCAAAAAGTAAACCTTGGACCTGTAAGTTGTTTATTACTGGCATGAGACTATTATTCTTACTTATATTTTGTAGTACATCATCAATAAATGAATTGAATTAAATTGGACTTAGCTTGCACCCTTGCCTTAGTCCTTTTCTCTCCAGTTGTATTTCTCTAGTTAGTGCCCCTTCTTCATATTTTACGCAAAATGTATTTCCTTTATACAATTCTTTTAGTATAGTTACCATTTAATTACTCACTCCTTTCATTAACAGCTTATACCACAACAGCTTCAGCTCTACCCGGTCGAAAGCTATTTCTAAATCGATAAAAGCCGTATATAATTTACCTTTCTTATTTTTTAGGTATTTATCTACTAGTGTTTTTATGGTGAATACATTATCAACTGTCCACCTCCCCTTTCTGAAGCCCATTTGGAATTCTGAAAGAATATTATGCTCCTCTACCCACACTTGCAGCCTTTCTGCCAAGATACCCGTATAAATTATTCCCACATTTGATAACAGTGCTATGCCTCGGTAATTATTGGGTACACCCATATCCACTTTACCTTTATAAATTGGCTGAATAAGAGCCTTTTTCCAATTCTTAGGTATATACCCTTTGGTTTTCATTGAGTTGAACAATGATGTTAGAACTTTAACTCGGTTCAAGTCTTTGCTCCAATCCCTAATGAACTCTCCGGGTATACCATCTATACCTGGTGCTTTATTCCTTTTAAATTTTTTAATTTGATTCATTACTCCTTCATCTGTTATGACTCTGTCCAAGATTTCATTGAAATTATTTTCTATTTCAGGGATTACCCTCCCTACACTAAAGCTTTCAAATGTATATAAAGTTACAAAATACCCTAAAAATTCTTCTTGATTTATGTTAGATTTGACAATATATTTTTTGCATAATGTCTTAATACCTTTCCATATTTTACTTACATTATTTTCAGTAGTAAGAGTAATTTGTAATAGCAGTAATTTATTTCCTTTTACATCAACAAATGGAAAAACAAAATCAAGATTACAATTATAAAATCCATACTGAAATATGCCATATATTCCTAAATCCTGAAAATCCTATATGTTATCATGTTGCCCACCATTGAATAGTAATTCAGTCCCCATACACCTAACCCTAGGTTTTTGTGTATTGGAGGCCCTCTGCTCCTTTTTACACTTTCTGCCATTTCACCTATCCCACTCTACATTTTTCTCTAAATTGTTCTTAGCTACCTCTCTTTAACTTTCCCTAAATAATTCCCTATATTTCTCCTGTTCTTTTCTCCTTTTACTGACAAAATTTTTCTAATTACTACTTCAACCCCCAAACTGTCCCATTTACATACCCAAGCCTGCTCTCTCCATATCTTTTTTGACTACAATTTAATATACAATGGAAATCTGCATTCTCTTCTCCACACAATGGACATTTATCCAGCTCCCTCTCTTGACCTATACCTTTCAAGTTTCTCACTCCTGTTCTCGATCAAGCAAAACCTTCTGGCCCTAACTTACTACATATATCTATATATCCTTCCCTCCCCCAGTTTGTTTTTATTTCTCTATATAATCTCAGTGAGCTTGAAGGCACTAAATAAATGAAGGGGAGGGAGGTGTGACCTGTTTATCTGCTCTGGTAGCGGATCTGTTTACTAGGAAATGAGTATATGAGAATGCATATGAGCACCCAGGCTGCCAGATCTAATGCTTGTTCCAGTAACTACAGTGGTAGGTATTATGTATGGGTGAGTTATGTGACAACACTATATTTTAAATGAATCTAGCATTCTTGTCATACTGGGAAGGAGAGCATAACACAGGGGGGCAGGGGAATAGGAATTGAATTGGTTCTGAATTTAACAGGCTCAAAAGGCGCCTTTCTGTTATTCTGTGTACCTATAGATAGATTGGTACGTCGGCCAGTCTTGATCCATTGTACCAATGTCCCAAGTGGGGTTCTTCGGGAGGATGAGACGAGAGAAGACAGAGTGGCTGTCCCAAACAGCCACAACAGTGCAAAGGGCAGGGTCCCTACTGCTGATCAGTTGGAAACACCTCGGCAGGGCATTCCACCCAAATGTGGTCCGGAAACGACCCACCCTATCGGATTCGGAAATCGTCCTTCTGAACGAGGAAGTGTTTACCAGGAGCATTGCATCTTTCCATGCACCGCCGAGACACCCGCTGACACTTCTGCCGTGAAACAGACCACCAGATGAGAGATGACATGAAATAATAATGGAGATGAAATGGAGGGATAGGAAATTCGGGGGATGTAATTAACCTACCCAGCATTCGCCTAGTGACCCGGAAAAATCCCCGAGAGAAGCACATGGGTCAGGTAGGTCGGCTACGTGAATCGAACCTGGACCTCCCGAACGTTGGCCATAGACAAAACCGCCTGAGTTATCGTGCTCGGTTAACGGCAGATAAAGTAACTTTATACAACTTTGTAACAATATCAGTTACATGTTCGATTGCAAAGGAGGTTCATGAAATCATAAGGGAGCTCACAGTTACACATTTACCTTGTCATTAGTAACAAATGAAAATTCCGTTCAACTTTTGTTGTTGTAATTTACTTCCTCCAACGTTGTCATAGCGGACTATGAATGGAATGGGTGAAATGATGCTCAAATGAGCCCGGGGTCCATAGAGCTTAGAGTTACCCGAAATTCGTCTTTCAGGATAAGCGAAAACCAGGTAACTCACCCTGACCGAGATTCGAACTCCGGACATCTTGAACGTGAGGCAGACATGATACCACCACGCTACCGAGGCGAGGATGTGTTTGTAACATAAAAATATGTTGTTTGAAGAAGGATGGTTACATTAAATGTTGTTAATTATACTTTCTTCGCTAGAATAGCGCCTGGATACATGAACATTTCAAATGCCACGCCAAAGTCATAAGCTATAGCTACGAGGAGGTGAAGCGACCGGAAGTAATTCCACCACGAGTTCCGGACCGCAGCCTAGAACATGGGGGACGAACCATAAGGTGCTGAACCGAATAACAAGTGTGATAATTAACAGAGTTGAGACAAAAATTCCATAAACAGATTATTTACATAATGTGCTGCACATGAGACTTCTTTTGTTTTAGAGTGCTACAGCAAAACACGTGAATGGGGCAAAGAGAAGTTCAATTTATGGAAGTGCTTTTGTTTTATAGTAGCTACATTTGAGTATTCTTGTGTTACATGCATGAAATAAGCTAATAATATAGTGCAATGCATATAAATTTGAACCATTTCAATATGCCATAATATCTTAACCAATAATAGGACACACGTGCAACTTTTGGAGAATATAATACACAATTGGGAGATTACATTACACTATTTACATCTCAGAGAAAATGTTGGAAGTGTCCTCCACCAGCATTTATACATGTTTGCACTCGTCTCACCATATTCTCTGAAGTTTTACGGAGATAACATCGAATTGAGAGAAGGTTATTTCTAGCAAGATGGAGCAATGTGCCATACATCTAATGACACCATGGAACTTGTAACCAGTTTCTTTGATAATCGAATAATCTCAAAAGTTCTGTGGCCACCCAGATATCCTCACCTAACCTCACTGGATTATTTCTTGTGGGGGTATCTAAAAGTAGTGTAAAAGAATAGGTCACGGACATTTTATGTTCTCAAGGAATCCATTCGAACCGAAATAATGATATGATATGATATATTTATTGTGCTTATTCCAAAATTTTACAGTTTACAACTTTAGGCTACATTTATTTGTCTTTACCTTGTTGCTACCTTAGCTCTTTTTATGAGAATTGTGAGTAAGTTCCTTTACTAGATTGGGTATGCCAAAGGGAAAGAGAGATGTGGGACGCCCAGCTCTCCGCTGGAAGGATCAGTAGGCTCTAGAAGAGAACGGAACGGGTCACAGTGCCCAATCCTTGAAGATGACGACAACGACGACGATGATGACCTTGTGGCCACCTACGCTTACATGATATCCTGGTCTACTCTGTCAGGTAGCTCTTAACCTCCATAACTCCTTGATTACTTAATTAATCCCTTTCTTCCCCTTCAACTTCCTTTCTTATATTCTTTACATTTCTGGCGCACTTTTCTTTTACTTTCTGCAAGAACTCACCATTTTCCTCCCTGCCCGTTAACATTTATATAGCTACTATCCTCTAAGTAACATTAGCGAGGATACTCTCCGTAAAACTTCAGAGAATATGATGAGAGGAGTACAAACATGTATATATGCTGGTGGAGGACACTTCCAACATTTTCTCTGAGATGTATTGTATTGTATTTATTTCATCCTTTGGAGCATAATGCATATGATATAGGACACGTCAGTTCAAGATACAAAGATAAATATAAAAAGTTACATAAGACTAAAAACTGTAACAGATACAGGATCCAACAAAAGTCTAAAGTAGAAAATAAAATAAATATTGTTAATAGATTGTTGGTTACAATTCCTGACATAGTCAATTTTTCATCATTAATACTAATTGTACATAGTCAATTCTACAACAGAATCTAATTTACAGAACCTAATTTACATAGTCAATTACAGCATTAGAAACTAATTCTTCATATGATCCCTAAATCAGCTTAATGAATTTATCACTTTCAAGTATAATTAAAGCTGCAATGTCATAATTCATTTAAGTTATATAAACATATATTTATGAGGAAAGCCTTTAACTTCCATTTAAACTGCTGTTTTGAGATGCTAGCTATTGATTTAATATCAGATGGCAGTTTATTGTAAAGCTTAATTCCTAGTATATGTACATCCTTTTGAGAGACAGTTTTATTTACACTATCTCTATAGTAATTCATATTGGTTCTTGTGATGTGTTCATGTACCTGACTGCTTTAACTGGATTACACTTGTAGACAATAAACATTATAGCTGTATAAGCATACAGAGAGTAGATGGTGATTACTTTTTTATTTATAAAGGTAACCCTGCAAGATTCTCTTGCTTTTAGATTATACATGACCCTAACAGACCTTTTTGGTAAAAACGAAGTTTATCCATGTGTATTTTGGCTGCTGAACCCCATATTTCTATTCCATAGATTAGATATGGATAGATACATCCATATTATATTAATTTTAGGATATTTGTATTGTTGTACTTGCTAAAATATCTTAAGAGATATAATGACTTAACCATTCCGCATATGTTTTCAGTATGATCAGCCCAATTTAGTCGATTATCTAACACAATACACAAAAATTTATGGGTTTTCACTTCTGACACAATGTCACTCCGTACTTTTATATTTATATTACCATCTATTTTTTTAGCAAGTTGAAGTGCATCATATTGGTCTTTTGCATATTACATTGTAGTTTAACAGATTGAAAATACTTCAGCAATTCAAAGGTAGTGTTGTTTAGAGTGATGTTCAGCCCTTCTATTGATTTATTCCAGGATATGGCTGTTGTATCATCTGCATAGGTTACAACAGTAGTCATTGGTGGGATTTTTATGTCACGAATATATAAAATAAATAATAATGGATCCAATAGAGAGCCTTGTGGTACACAAAATTTAACAGTATCCAATTCTGATTTTACCTTTTTTATGTATTTCCCCTTTTTATGTGCTATCTCTGTTAAATTTTTTCTGCCCACCAGGTAGGAATGAATTAGATCAAGGGGAAGGCCCCTCATGCCGTAGCTCTCAAGTTTACTAATTAAAATATGGTGGTCAACACTGTCGAACGCTTAAGCAAATCAAAAAATAAGGTGCTGACCTTCTCATTGCTTTCCACTTACCCAATTATTTCATGTATGCATTGATTAATGGCTGAAATCGTAGATTGGCCCTTCCTAAAGCCATGTTGAAAGTTTTTTAGTACATTATATTTGCTTAAATATTTGTCTAATCTTATCAATAAAATTATTTCAAACAGTTTAGCTACTTCAGATAAAGTTATTGGTCTATAATTATTCATCTGTTATTCATTCCCTGTTTTGAATATTGGCCTAATAATCCCTATTCATCTGTTATTCATTCCCTTTTTTGAATATTGGCCTAATAATCCCTAATTTCAATTCTTCTGGAAATTTGCCCTGTTCTATAGAGTAATTAAGAGGGCAAGTGGCTTTACTATAACATTTTTACAACTTTTTAATAGTAAAGGACTGATTTCATCCCACCCACTTGCTGTTTTTTTTAGTAAGTTATTGAATAATTTAGTTATTTTGTCTTCCGTTGTTGGCCCAAGAAAAAAGGTAGAGTTAATCAAAGTGTCTGTGTTAGCATGATTTGTTGTTGGTATATGCATTGGTCCTTTTATGAGAAAAATCATTAAATTTTTTGCTGATGATGATAGGGTCATCAATAAATTCCCCATCTATATTTAATTCTATGTTTTTATGAGGATCAGTGTGTCTTCTGGTTTCATTTATTATTCCCCAAGCTGTTTTACTAACATTTTTTGATTTCACCATCTTCTCTCTGTATGCATCAGCTACAGCAGTTTGTAAGTTCTTTAAATACTCATGCTTTAATTATTTGTACCTGTTTTTATAATAATCTAGTGATGAACTCTTATACATTACATACATGTCTTTTATTTTATCTTTCAACTTCAACATCTTCAATGACAATCCTACATTTTTCTTTCTATTATTGCTTACTGATATACATTTACACTTGCATGTGGCATTGAAGTTTAACATAACTATCCTATAGAATTCATTCCATTCGTCATTTACATTGTCAGCTTTATATAAAGCATTTTCTCAGTCTACAGCAGCTACGCTGCTTATTAGATTATTTATATTTGTAGCGATCAGATCTCTTATCCTCTTTAGTTTCCTTAGTTTCTTTGATATGCTTTGTAACATTAAAATTAATTAATTGTGCATAATGATATGAGATATGTGTTTCAAGTACTTCTGAAGATATTTCTTTAATATTGGACGCGATGTGGTGTATAGAAGATGATGAAGTGGTTGTTACCCTGGTGGGTTCAGAAATTAAATCTTTGATATCATAACTATTGAATATCTCTTTTAGCTTTTTGTATGATTTGTCGAGAGGGTCAAGATTAATGTTGAAGTCACCAGTAAGAATAACTTTACAGTCTTTTATTTAGTTGACAATGTAACATTGTTTCCAATTGGAAAATGAATTCATTAACTGATGAGGAAGGTGATCGATATATTCCGAATAAATTTATATTCCCTACATTTAATATGTGCTCAAATTATGTTGCAAACATAAATAAAGTTTTTAAACTGACTGAAAGAAAAACTTATTCAGGAAGAAATTGACAAGGAACACAACAAGTCTGGGAAAACTGCGTGAGACATCAGCTAAAACTACAAGAAGATGACTTATGGAAAGAAACAGCACGTAACGAGATTTTGGAACCTATGATCATAAATTTGCAGCACTCAGACGTTGAAGATAATGACAATGAAGAATTATCTCTTAACGTAAGTAACAGTCACAGCTCTACGGATGCACTGCTGGTATTTACATTGGATTAGAAAAATCAGTATTTCATAAACTATAATTAACTTTAAACTAAATATTTAAAACATTTCTGTAATATAAGAATGTCCATGTTGCAATGGTGACTTTAACAACTGCATTATTGTAAAAGTTTGGAAAATTCAGTTTGCGTTCCCTTACGTCTAGCGCCAAGAACACTCGCAAGTGTGCGAGAGAGAGGGGGGAAATATAAAAAGAGTGGGGATAACGAGGTGGCAATATGACATCAGTGACAACATGAGCTCCCTAATAGAAAAGCAAAGAGAACCACTAGGAACACATCAAAAGCAGAAGTCAACCAGAACGCAACACACCAGGTGAACAGAGCTACACGACATGGAAGCTTCACATTATATGTGATAAACTGCGACAATGATAACTACGTCACCAAACTAATAAACAAGAAAAGATTACAATTGGAACCTAAAAACGTGATTCTTAAACAGAAAATCAACAGACCGCCAAACACATATCAACTAATCTTTGACAATGAGCAAAATGGAACGACTTTTCAGCAAGGCATTCATCCATCACACTTTGGAATGCGAGCGACATACATTACCAACCTCCCAGAAAACACCACTGAGACGAACATCATTAGCAGCAACAGAAAAAAACCTAACGGCCGCAATTAAACGAATACCACTAAATATTACAGAGGAAGGACTACTAGAAAGCATACAAATTATCCTACAACTGAGAAAGTTTCCAGAATTATAAGTAAAAAGAAACCAACAACATTAATAAGCGTTTTTGCAAAAGAAACAACAACTATTACTGCAATCGTCCATGAAGGAACAATGATAGAAGGCCAGTGGTTCTACACAGAGAAGCATTCCGCGTACAAGGCGTGCCAACAATATGGACATCATCAAGATGACTGCACAAATGAACCACAATGCTGAGATCGAAAACTGACATGGCAATGCATGCACAGAAACAAAGAAAATGGACCTTACCTTGCCACATGTCTAGACCCCGGACACTACACAGGACAAGTTAAACGTCCCAATTATCCACGCAACCCCCCCCCCCTCCAACAGAAGTAACACAGTTTGCTGAAACAAAAATCTTCACAAGTGAAGACGCTGATACGCCTAAGCAGAAAGCTGATGAAGAATGGCCACCACTACAACTCGCACATATCCCAGAAATCAAACGCAAGCTCTCACCAGAAGAAACACCACAAACTATCAGAGACCTAACAAAAAAGACAGAACAAAAAATAAATTGAACTACCACCGAAAATATCCACGATACAAAATCGCGTCTATGAATATATCGAACAAATTACCAACTATATGGCAGAACAACTACTAAAACCAATCATCATGACAGTTACCAAAGAGAAGCAATGCAGTTGTTAAACAGTTAGCAGACAACGCCTAAAACCTTGAAGAAAAACATTAAAGCTTATAAAATCTCAGGGAAACTTGAGTCGCAATAAATCAAGTGAAAAAATGACAGCAATCCAAGATAAATAACAAGGAAGAAAAAACAAAAGAGATGAGGTGGAGAAAATGGATACCATAAAAACAAAAGAACACGATAGCATAAAAATTCTACACAAACATAAATGGACTAAGCAATAAAATAAATGAAGTCAGAAACATTATTGATCAATGCAAACCTGACATAGTTACACTAAACGAAACTAAACTTAACTGAAATCCAGAAGAAAATTTAACATATCTCATTGCTTATGCTACAGAAAAGACAGACTTCACCCACCAGGAGGAGGAATATTAATACCAGCCAGAAGAGAACTAAACCCTTAACTTATTACTCTACCACAACAATTTCAACATGAGGAAGCAATAACCGGCATGAACATCATGCACATAGCAACAATATACACACCTGAACAACTACAAATGAACTTATTGAAATTTCTAGACAATACACATCGAAACCTAATCATTCTAGCAGAATTAAATGCAAATCACACTGAACTTCTCGACGAATACACCAACCAAAATGGAAAATTACTGAAACAAGCATTAATAGACACATTCCTAAAAATTATATATCTACATAGATCGACAAGTATTGGATACAGAGATAACGAAACATCCACATCACCTGATAAAATCCTCCCTCGCTCGCAGTGCTGGCTGGCTGTATAAAGCCAGCAGGTCTTTGCTGCGTGCCCACCCGTTAAGGGTTTTGGGATTTTGTAGGATGTGTTTAGGTTTTGAGGTTGGAGTTTCTTTTTAGGTTACAAATTTATGTACCTTCGGGTTGAAGGACAGGATGCAGTACCTTGCACCCTGGTATTTTTATTTTGAAGTTAGTTATTTATTAGGCAAAATGTTTGATTCCAAACAGCTTAGAAGAATTATGCAGAGCCCAGCTTTAGCTGCTGTTAGGATTAGCTCCTGGGTTATCTCGGGTGCCCGCAAGCCATACGGGGTAACGGGAACAGTTTAGAACGGCGTCTAGTGGGGTCATAATCTCCCAAAGATCTAACAACGGCGCTTCTATGTGTTGGTAAAATAGCATGTAATTTTGATGCCCGACTCCTAATTTCATCCTCTACGTATGGTAGACCCGAGGCTTCGTGAGGCAACCTGGTAGGAAGATAAAATCCTAGTATCACTGTCAGCCTACAACAAGATAATGGACGCTCAAGTAGACGCACCAATAAGCTCAGACCATCTCCCAATAATACTAACAGTATCTACAGGCACTAGGAATACAAGAGAATCTCCCCAAAACAGTCTACGACTACTCTAATGCAAAATGGGATACCTTCACGAAGTACATAATAGACCATATACAACCAATTGAACATCACCTAGAAGACATACAGCAAATAGGTAAATAACCCAAGAAATACAAACTACATCTGTAAACACAATACCAACAAAGAATATTAATATAAATCGATACTGTAAATCACTCCCAAAAGAAAAACGGAAAGGTCATCGTGAATACATGAAAACTCCTAACTTAAATTACAAGACTATTTGAAACCATCTTAGACAAGAAGTAAACACTGCAATAAAGAAACATAACGAGGAACGATGGGAAAACACAATCAAGGAAATTTCCACTGCAAGGACTGCAGAACCAAAGATATTTTGGAAATGTATTAAATACATTCGGAAAACAAAACAATTTATATACCCTCTAAAAATTAACAGTAAGAATATCCATTCCACAAGACAGAAACTCAAAATATTCGAACCCTACTCTCTCTCTCTCTCTCTCTCTCTCTCTCTCTCTCTCTCTCTCTCTCTCTGCAGGGTAACTACCAGGGCAGATCCTCACAGAGTGAAGAGTGACCCCTGCCTCTGACGACCAGGGAGTTACCGAGGTGTCCCGAAAGGGCACCCGGCACCTCCGTGGGACTCTCCATAGGGTAAGACCTAGAGACTAACAAGGACCCTCCCCATCTGGTCCTATGGACTCAAGACGGGATGGAAGTGGATACTCCACTTACGCGCGCCGACCCCAAAGGGGAAGGTTACCCATATGACCTCGGTAGGTATCACGAGTGCTAGGGGTCCGCAGCTCCATCACCACGGCAGCTGAAGTGACGGATTCCCTCCCCTACGGAAATTCGAATCCTACTACGAAAAAGTATTTTGTAATTCTGAAAATCCTGAATTTGACCGAGAACATTATCAAGAAATAAATAACCACATAAACCAAAACAGCCACAAACACAATCAGACATCAAGGCAAATCAGCACCAGGATCCGATAGCATTACTTATACAATGCTCAAAAATATTCCGCACGCAATGATGAAAAATAATTGTTGCTCTCTACAACATAATATTGCGAAATGGGTATCACGCTCAAATTTGGAAGCAAGCCCACCTCATTCTACTTGAAAACCCTGGAAAAACCAACACATACTAGAAAAACTATAGACCAATCTCCCTGACAGCAACATTATCCTAAATACTTGATCGTCAAACGACTTAGAAGGTAGAAACCTTATACCTGAAACTCAAGCTGGTTACAGATCAAAAAAATAACAAATCAGGATCAACTGTTAAGAGTCATTTCTGGGATAAATGAAAAAAAAAAAACCTAACCGCGGATTTACTACAACACCAACCTTCCTAGATGTGCAAGGAGTTTTTGACAAATGTTAGATAAATGGATTATTATACAAAATGGAAGGAATGGAAATCACAGAATATATAATTACATGGACATCAAACTTTTTATAAAACAGAACTGCCCAAATTAAAATAAATGGACAATTGTCAAATCCCATCGAAGTAGAAGCTGGCACCCCACAAGGAAGCGCAATGTCTGGATTACTTTACAGCTGATGCCCCTCAACCCATTCACCAAAGCTTCCAACTTGCACAATATGCAGACGACACAGCATATTGGTGCTCCAGAGCAAAATTAAAAGATGCAAAATGCAAACCAGAAGAACAGCTCCAAACCTTCAACAATAGGGCAAACAAATGGAGAATCACAATAAACCCAGAAAAAGCTCAGTAAATAATATTCCACAGGCAAAACATAGAAAAACATAAACATACTATCATAAATTACAACAAACATAATAAAAGCCCAAAATGGAATTACGTACTTAGGAATGACGTTAACGAAAAAAAGAACACCATCCAAAACAGGGAAAGAAGGATTATTATCCACCAAAACCCTCTTATAACTATACAAAACAATTTTAAGACCAATATTTACATATGCTCTAATAGCACTTTGGCCCATCACGTACAAGACAATCAAGAATAGAAGCGCAAACTTTGAAAGAAGATGTCTTAAGAATAACAATGAAACTACCACCATGGACAAAAATTAATGAAATTTGTAACATATCCAAAACTATACCCCTAACTGACGAAATAAAAAAAAATACACTTACAAGCATATACAGAACACAAAGGAGCGATTTCATGGACAAAGACTTGTGAAAAACGCCAAACAATACAGACCAGTACATCTGCATCAGAAAACCATCCCAAGATAACCAACTTTACTTACCATCATTAAGGACTACGAAGAGATCATCGAAGATGAATAAGAGCGACTACAAGAACATCTAGACCTACTTCTTGGAATGTAACTGCAAATCCGGCTTGAACCTCCATATCCATCTCTACTAATAGATACCAATCTATTAATGTAACAGAATAAATAAATAAGAAAATTAATGAATCAATCCCTAACCAAAAACTGCCATCATAAAAAGAACCTCTACCTCAAAAATTAAATATATGTTGGCTGAAGAGGGCGACATAGGCCCTGAAACACCCTTGGGTGTAGATACACGTGACCCCTGGCTTTACTCTCTCCGCCAGACTAGAAACCGCGACCTTCTGTAGCACGTGCTAGCATGGTACACGCATTACAGCTCTTTTTTTTTGTTTGAGCACCTGCCGTTATAGCTTGGTACTTGTTGTTCTGATGATGTCCGATAGATCGCGCCAGATGTTAAAAGGAACATTTTAATCACATTTTTGGGTTTTTAAAGGCTTCATATACTCGAATTTCGACAGAATTTCACGTATTTAGGCGTAGAATTAGTTTTGCTTCACTAATGCTTTTTGACTGTAACTTCGGGAGATATCTTTCAGGTGAAAGTTTATATTAAATGCAAATGAGCCGGCAGGAAGTCTTTGAAATCTGCTTAAAGTTTCAGTCTTTCAGGTAGCGATGTTTTACAGGGTCCCTGGCAACCCACTCATTACCCGCGAGGAGGTGGACTGCCCTCAGTCATAGACTTCGCAATCACAAAACATCTACCATACCATCTCACACTCACATCATTAAATGCATTACATTCAGATCACAATCCAGTGTTGACAGAGATCAACACAAGGGTTGCCAGTCACGACATCTCGCTTCAAACGCGAGAGGTTCATTGGGAAGGCGTCAGGAACTGCCTCCGCACTTCCATCCCGCCAAATCCCAAAATCACAAATATCCCAACCCTGGATAACGCCGTCTCATCCTTCACTTCCATCGTGAAGCGGACCACCTTTAATTTGACAGTCCATGCTCCGGCTCCTCTTCATCCCGATGTCCTCCCTTTGGACATCCTTCTACTAATCCGGCGATCCTGGGCAGCACGGAGATTATACCAACGTCACCGCACGCCACATAATCGAGCGCTCCTAAGACGTTTACGTCGAGAGGTCAGTGTCCGTCTGCGCGAGCACAAGGTGCAAGCGTGGGAGGACAAAATGGCCAGGTTGCGCGTCGAGGATGGCGACGTGTGGAGGATAGCCAAAGCCCTCAGAAAACACAGAGGTCAGTACACCTCTCCCATTCATGGCACCCAGGGCCTGGACTATGAACCCCAAGCCAAAGCTAATGCTTTCGCTGACTATCTTGAGCGTACTATGTGTCCGAGAGATGACCCCCAGGACGATAACTTTTCTGAACGCGTCCGTCGGGAGGTGCGTCGTTTCTTACGTCACCCTCCTGAGGATGCGGAGAGACTCCCTACCATCCGACCTAGTGAAGTCCAAGGCGTACTCCAACGTCTCAAACCAAAGAAGGCGGCGGGGCCGGACGGGCTGACTCCCCTAATGCTCCGCCATCTTCCCTTCAATGCGGTTCTCTTCCTGACTAGGATTTTCAATATGTGCCTCGCCCTTGGGTACTTTCCACGAGAGTGGAGAGAGGCCCGGGTGATTTGCATATTGAAACCTGGGAAGAATCCGGTACACCCTTCTAGCTACAGGTCCATTAGCCTCCTCTCCACCCTCTCGAAAATTCCCGAGAGGCTAATTCTTGCTCGCTTGTCCCCAATATTGGTAGACATTCAAGCCATTCCTGACCACCAATTTGGTTTTCGTCCTGGGCACTCGACAGTTCAGCAGTTGCTGCGTGTGGTGGAGACCGCCGCCCTGGGCTTCCAGGAAGGCGCCTTCACTGCCGCAGTTTCGTTGGATGTCGAGAAGGCCTTCTCTGCGACATGGCATGCCGGACTTCTACACAAAATGATCCATCTGGGGCTCCCAACACAAGTGATCAACATTATACACAGCTTCTTGCGACACCGCACATTTAAAGTCTCAGTTGCGGGGAAAACATCAACACTAAGGCCAGTGAGAGGCGGAGTCCCCGAAGGCTCTGTGCTATCCCCCACCCTCTTCAACGTCTTTATGGCAGATTTCCCCACAGAACCACGAGTCGAAATGGCACAATACGCTGACGACGTGTTTCTGTTCTGCAAGGACAAACACATTCTCAGAGCCTTCAACCCCATTCAAAGACATCTCCGCCTAACACAACAGTGGTGCCGGCGTTGGCGGATGTCCGTAAATCCGGGCAAAAGCCACGCCATACTTTTCACAAAGCGCCACACCCCCGCAGACTGCCCCAACTTCAGCTACCGAGGTCGAAGGATAGAGTGGTCAAACTCTGTCCAGTACCTAGGAGTAAACTTGGATAGAGGTTTAACTTTTCGCCGGCACATCAGGGACCTTTCGGCTAAGGTACAGGGAGCAATTGCTGCCCTGTACCCAATGCTGGGGTCTACCTCGATGCCCGCCTGCATGAAGTTGTACCTCTTCCGAGCGCTGGTAATCCCGGTGATGCTATATGCCTGCGAGATCTGGGGCATGGCAGCAGACAGCTGTTTAGCATGGCTTCAACGTGCACAGAATAAAGGATTGCGGTCTATTTATTCTGTGGGACATTATTTTCCTACCAGGTTGCTCCACGAAGCATCGGGTCTTCCATACGTGGAGGATGAAATTAGGCGCCGGGCTTCAAAATTATACGCAAGCTTACCATCTCACAGAAGCGCCCTTGTCAGATCATTGGGAAATTATGACCCCACTAGACGCCGATCTAGACTGCATCGGGTCCCCCGTATGGCATGCGGGCACCCTAGATAACACAGGAGCTAAACCTATCAGCAGCTAAAGCTGAGCCCCTCATAATTCTTCCAAGCTGTTTGGCATCTAAATTTCTCTCCAACTAAATTACAAAATATTTAAAACAAAACAAAATGGGTGCTAAGTACTGCATCCTCTCTTTCAACCCGAAGGTACTTTGGTAACCTCAAAATTAACTCCCAATCAAAAACCTACATCACCTTCATCCTACATCTTTCAATAATAATCCTACCTGCGGTAAAACCCTTAATGGGTGGGCACGCAGCAAAAACCTTCTGGCTGTATACAGCCAGCCAGCACGAGCGAGCGATGTTTGTATTTTGGGTGTAATTCTTTTCTAGCAAATGAATAATTTGTTGCAGTCATAACCATTGCGTTATAATGAATTTTTATAAAACACAATTATCTAAACACAAACTGCCATTTAAAGAGAAACCCAACTCATTTCTCTTTGGGCAGGACAACATTTATGGGATGTAATGGATATACGAGTTCTTTGAATTTATATGTTATGTTCTGTACATCAAGATAACCTTGTGCTGCATTTCACCCAAATAGTCGTCAATGAGATTTCATTAGAAATACACGTTTTGAAGTCCTCTGTACCCGAAAAAGATACCCACATGACTTTCTTTCCTCAAACTTGCACTAAACATTGATAAAAGTTTTTTTTTTTGTAATTTACGTCCTCCAACGTTATGTCATATCGGACGGTGAATGATTTGGGTGAAATGATTGTCAAACGAATCCAGGGTTCATGGAGCGTAGAGTTACCCGAAATTCCTCTTGAAGGATGAGGGAAAACCCTGGATAATACCTTATCCAGGTAACTCAACCTGACCGAGATTTGAACTCGCGTCGCGGGTTTTGGCTGTGGCCTGCTTTCGGAAGGCCCAAGTTCGATTCCCGTGACTGGTTTTTTCGAGGGTTTTCTCGGGTCGTTAGGCGAATGCTGGGTGAGTTAATTACATCCCCCGAATTTCCTGTCCCTCCATTTCATCTCTATTATTATTTCATATCATCTCTCATCTGGTGGTCTCTTTCAGAGTAGAAGTGTCGGCGGCAGTCTCGGCGCTGCATGGCAGGATGATATGCGGTTGATAAAAACTACGGTCTCCGGCCGGCTTAGTGGGCCATTTCAAGATCACGGTGGGCGGGAGGCCGGTTTTGCTGGCCTGCCTGGGAGCTTCGAACTGGTAAATTGTATAGACCCTGCCCTCTTCACTGTCTATCTACTTGCGATGGCTGTTCTGTCCCCTCTCACCTCATCCTTCCCCCCAGGGACACCCCACTTGGGGCATGGGTAGAAAAGATCTAGTCTGGTCGCGGTGTCTCTGTTCCAAAACCAGTCCAATCCAATCCAAAGGAATAATCTTTGTATAGTTTGGGTAGAGAAATCATTGCAAATGCTACATTGATAATTTTACTTCCCCGGCTTTTTACCTAATATAAATAAATGAACATATTTATTATAGTGCAGATATAATCACAGGAAATACACGTTTCGAGATCCGTACAACCATAAAATTTTAGCTATCTAAATATCGGGTTATTTATTTTGAGCATATTGCACCAAAAGGGCTTAAGAAATGAATCTAATGCCTCAAGAAATATAAACAATTTGCAGGCACCCTATTGACAGCATATGACGTCCAGATGATTATCTGCACATGTCCTGAGTTCTGTTCCCAGGAGGGAACATAGGAATTTCAATTAACAGCTGCTGTACACAAGTTGATTGTTTGTACTGGAAGCCCTGTAGACCAATATACTGTAATGTATGTATATAGAACAATAGAGTGGAGGAGAATAGTTGGACTAGAGCATGCCTAACGGCCCCTTCTTATCTTCAATTGTCTGCACTTGCTACTAGTGTCATTGTCATTCCACAAAAATTGTCAATTACTTTCCAAAATGACACTGTTTTTGTATTTAAGAGAAACAAGCAATATAAGGTCGTACTTCATTAACTTTTGGTTACCCAAGAGAAATCAGAGACGGAAAGATTTGAGCAGTAAATCCGAAATTATCATTAAAAAGGGACCAGTGCATTGTTTCTCTCATTAAATTTTTCCACGGTAACGACTCCCTCCCTGGATGCTACGCTAATGTTTTTAATAAATTGCAATAGCCAAACAAATTGGCAACAAAATATTAACTTACTGAGTACTCTGAGGTTTATGTGGCAACCATAATGCTAGAAAATGCTGCGGGTTTTCATTTACATGCTTTACTCTACAGACAGTCATTTATTTTTACACCTCCTCTGCAAACTTACAACATCTTATCTACTTAACAGCATAACCCAAAAATAAGGTAAAATATACCAGGTGAGTCAGCTGCCCCTTATTCTCGAGTTTTATGAAATCCGCATTTTAAGCTGTAACATGAAACATTGAACTCATTATTCTTTTTCATTTTTTCTTTCTTTTTACTTTAGAAACCTTCATTAAAACTCTCAAATCCATATTATCACAGTTTAAATTTTAACATTCCTACTTAAATAACAAAGTTACTGGAAAATTTTGCTTTAAAACAACCATAAAATAGGCCATTTAAAAATTATAGGTAACAGCACAACCTAAAAATTATTTTAAACAATTCTTTCTATTAAAAAACATATTCTGGAACTATGATGAAAATGGACTATTTATTTTTTCAAAGCCTTGAATTACTAATCTTCATTTCAATCAACTTATTTTGAAAGTATGTAATACATTCATGGCCTTGAGTAACTGCTAAATATACAAGGGGCGTCCGGTAAGTTCTGTTCCATTTTATCTCCACTGCAGCGCTGCGATCGTGGTTTTGCACATGCGCGGTAGACGCTCTGTATCAAGGAGAAGAAACGTGCGCCATTGTGAGATCGCTGTCAGCCACGTACGCTTTGTTGTGCTTGTTTACAATGTCGGTGTTGGTAGAAAATCCCGCCGCTTGTGACATCAGATCTGTGATTCGTTTTCTGAATGCTAGGAAAGTGAAACCAATTGAAATTTATCAGCAAATTTGCGATGTTTACGGACAAAATGCGATGAGTGATACAATGGTGAGAAGATGGGTCCGACAGTTTAATGAAGGACGTAGTGTAGTGCACGATGAAGAGCGAAGTGGGCGTCCATCTTTGGTTACAGAAGAACTGGTTCACGCGATTGATGACAAGATCCAGGAGAATTACAAGTTTACAATTGGTACTCTCGCTATCGAATTTCCCCAAATCTCACCATCACTAGTTCATGAAATTGTTACCGAGAAACTGAAACTTCGTAAACTTTGCTCACGTTGGGTGCCAAATGTTGTTACTGAGCAACTCAAAACAAAACGGATGGGTAGTGCACTTCAGTTTTTGACCCGTTATGGTGAAGGTGGCCAAGACTTTCTGACACAGATAGTCACAGGAGATGAAACTTGGGTTTCTTACAACACCCCTGACGACCTTGCTCCTGGCGACTTTCATTTGTTTTTATATCACAAATCTTTTCTTGGCGGTCAAAACTTCAACAATGACGAAGAGCTGAAAGAAAATGTTTCCAACTGGTTGAAGACACAGGCGGCAAACTTCTATGAAGAAGGATTACAGAAACGTATGCCTCGCTATGACAAATGCTTCCAAAATTTCAGCAGTTATGTGGAAAAGTAGTTTAAGAGTTGTAAAATTTTGTGCAATAAATAATTTTGCTGTATATGTACACAATTTACTTTTATTACCAAACAGAACTTACTCCTGGACGTAACTCGTAGCATGTAGATTTTACTACTATAATGTTTATACAGTTACATAGCTAAACATTATGCTTACAACCTCTCTTATGACCTTTTAATCCTAATCAAAGGGAAAGACTTGTTTTCATGTGTATCTTTCAGAGCAGCTTCAGGTAAAGCTGAACAACGTGTGCGTAAACAGTTTCATTACATCTTCTCAAAAGCTACTGTCCCAAATTTTTATTATTTTCTTTTAAATACTGATATGGTAGCTTTTCCTTGGAAAAACAAATGGTATGTTGGAGGAAATATTCCTTTTTGACTTAATCTTATCCATTTTGTAGAAATTTTCAAATCTTTGATCCTTGTGATTAACAATAAAATTAGATGTTTGAATCTGTGCCTTCAACAGGATGGGAGACATTTTCAGTATTGTGACTTTGTGCGTTAGCGAAATTAAAATTCCAATTGCACAAATTCAAAATGTTCTTTATTTCCACCGACTTACAGTCGAACACTTGCCAATTACACAGAATTACGTAATTCACACAATTACGATTCACCAGTTCGTCCGTTAGAGTTCCACTGCACGCTCACAGTTACTTACACTCTTCCGATGCACGTACAGAGTCTTCTCGTCCATTCACTAGCACGGCGCTCCTATGATGCTCGTCAAGCACTGACTGTCCTCACTCATTGCAGCCCTTTTTATAGGAATATCACTGTTTTCTAGAATTGTCTGGTTTCAATGAATCACCGCGAAGGTTCCAGACGGCAGTGGAAGGGGGAAGAGGCGGCCAGCGACAAGTGACATTTCCCTAATCATCCCCTCAGTTAGTGACTGAGATTAATGGGTGGGTGCGGCATTGAATACTTCACGTGTGACCTTCCTGCTGGCCAGTTCTATAGGGAGTTCCGATGTTCGGGTGACACTGCTCCCTCCTCAAGGCTGGTCGTCCCGAACAGCACCATCGTAGCGTGCCAGGCGATCCAGAAGTACCACCAACATCTTCCATCGGGGAACCTTCTGGATGCGGTAGACCACGTCGCTAATCCTCTTCACCACCCGGTACGGTCCTTGCCATGGCTACTGGAGCTTCGGGCAGCGTCCCTTGGTAGGGGTAGGGTGGTACAACCAGAACAGGTCACCTTGCTGGAACCCCTGGCTGCAGGAATGGCTATCATACCGGGTCTTCATGCGGTCGCTCGCCTTCTGGATGTTCTGGTGAGCCTTCTCGTGCATGTCATAGAGATGGTCAACCAGGTTCTCCACATACCCGGTCGCTAGCTGTTTCGCTTCCGGAGGGCTACCAAAAGCCAGGTCACAAGGGAGGCGTAACTCTCGGCCAAACATTCAGCCGGCTGGCGTCATTCCAGTTGTGTCGTGTGTAGACGAGCGGTAGGCCAGCAAGAACAGTGGCACCTTGATGTCCCAGTCTTGCTGTTGGCAAGCCACGACCTTCCTCAGGTGTTCCTCTCAGGTCTTGATGTACCTTTCGACCATGCCAACCGACTGGGAATGTAGACGCGTCGTGCGGGTCATATTCACCCCAAGTCTTTGTAGTGCCTCCTTCATTAAGTTGGACACAAAATTGGTACCCTGGTCACTGTGTAGCTCTAACGGCACCCCAAATCGACAGAACACGTGCTCCATGAAGCAGTCTGTGATTGCCTTTGCCTCTTGCTTTGGGATGGCATACACCTCCGGCCACTTGGTGAAGTAGTCCACGACCACCATTAGGTACCAGTTGCCTCGGTCAGAAACTGCGAACAGTCAAGCAATGTCAATGGCGATCCGTTCGAATGGCGCTCCGACGTTGTACTGCTGCATGCGACCTCGGCTTCTAGTCTGGGGGTGGCGCCTCGCTACGCACACGTGACACTGACGGCACAATCTCTCAGCATCTGCTCGGAGTCTCAGTCAGTAGTAGCCCTGCCGTAGTTTGTCAATCGTTCGGTTCGCTCTCAGGTGTCCTCCTGAAGTCCCGGCGTGCACTTTTTCCAAGGGTTTCGGGACCTTACTCCGGGAGAGTACCTTCCCATTGGGTGATTACCATACCCGTAACAGCACGGCCTCTCTGGTCTTCAACGAGTCCCTTTGGGCCCAGTACGACTTGTAGGTGGCGCTCCTCGGTGCGATGTCCTCCCAGGTTGGTCTCGTCCCTGCCACCACTTCCCTCAATGATGGCCCCAAGTCTGCGTCCGCCAGCTGCTCCCTCCTCAAGCCTGCGCTATCCCAGCCGTCCGCAGGCACTGCCCCAACTACTCAGACTGCTGCGGCACGCTCCTCGTCTTCCACTCTTGTGCACTGGCCGCACTCTTCTGTACAGGGTCTTCGGGACATGGCGTCTGCGTTTCCGCGGCTCGTCTCTCTACGATGTTCCGAGGTGAACTCGTACTCCTGCAGCCTCTGGCCCCAACGTGCTGTCTGGCCTTCCAGGTTCTTAAAGCTCAATAGCCAGGTTAGGGCGGAATGGTCAGTCCTCAGGTGGAATGGCTGACCGTACAGGTACTTGTGGAAGTGCTCCAAGGTCTTTACTACAGCCAATAATTAATAATTCTCGCCGGTTGACGCAGTAGTTCTTCTCTGCCTTGGATAGCGTCTTGCTGCAGTAGGATATCACCCGCTCATGGCCGTCCTGGATCTGCGATAGGACACCTCCAATGAAATGGTCTCTGGCGTTGGTGTCCACAATGAAGGCGCCACCCGGCTGTGGGAAACCCAAAATTTGAGCACTGCACAGGGTCTCCTTTAGGTGCTGGAAAGCGTTTCCGGCGTCCTCAGACCACAAATAAGGCCGTTGTTCCTCTGTCAGGCGGGTGAGGTGTTTGGCGATGTTAGAGAACCCCTTTATGAAGCTGCGGTAATAACTGCACAGCCACAGGAAACTGCGCAACTCTTTCTTATCCTTTGGGCGAGGCCAATCTCTCACAGGCTGTCTCTTTTCCGGGTCTGTGGCAACCCCGGTTGCTGACACCATGTGGCCCAAGTAGTTTAGTTCCTTGCGGAAGAGCTGGCACTTCTTCGCGTTCAGCATCAAGTTGGTCGCCTGCTGTCTCTTTAGCACCTTACTCAGATTCTCGAGGTGATCATCAAAAGTCTTTCCGACGATAATGATGTCGTCCAGGTATAGCAGGCAGGCGTCGTAAGTCAGCAATCTCACCACTGACTCCATGAGGTACTGGAAGGTAGCCGGTGCTTTGCAGAGGCCAAAGGTCATAACCGTAAACTGCCAGAGCCCCTGACCTGTCGAGAATGCGGTCTTCTCCTTGTCTCTTGGGTCTAGAGCTACCTGCCAATAACCCGACCTCAGGTCCAGGGTCGAGAACCACTGCGCACCAGCTAGCGTGTCCAGCGTGTCGTCAATCCGGGGTAAGGGAAAACAGTCCTTTCGGGTGACAGCGTTCAGCTTTCTATAGCCTACGCCGAAGCGCAGCTCGCCGTTCTTCTTCATCACCAGGACTACAGGGGATCACTAAGGGCTGTCCGACTCTTCAATCACTCCCGTGAATCTCATGTCCTCCAGCATGTCTCCCACCGCCCCTTGCTTCGCCAGCGGAACGCGTCTTGGGTGTAGCCGAATAGGCGTAGCGTCCCCGGTGTCGATGCGGTGAAGCACTTTGTCCGTGTGGCCGTAGTCACCATCACCTTGGCTGAAGACGCGCTGGTATCGTCTTAGAAGTTGTCGAACCTTCTCCAGCTGCTCTGCGGTCAGGTGGTCGGCCGCCCTCTCCAGTAAGCCTTCTAATCGGGTCCCCAGGGTTGCGTAGGCACCGCCTCCTGCGTTTTGTCGATTGCTGTTATGCTTAGCACATGGTCGCACGTTCCCATAGCCGTCCCGGCCTGCACGTCGTGATCGGTGTCCGTTGGATTTAGCAGTCTCACTGGCACCTCCTCTCGGCACGGCAGCAGTAC
Organism: Mantis religiosa; assembly: GCA_030765055.1. Lineage (NCBI taxonomy): Eukaryota > Metazoa > Arthropoda > Insecta > Mantodea > Mantidae > Mantis > Mantis religiosa. The sequence goes on along the minus strand of CM060948.1, from coordinate 308,220,254 downwards.
CCTGGCTACACATAGTCCGTGCACAGGCGACTTCTAGTCCAGCATCATGTTCCTGGTTCTCTGGCCTTCCAGTCGAGCCGTCACCACCACCTCGCTCCTCTCGGGGACAACCACGTCTTCGGCCAAGACGACCCTGCAAATGCCAAATCGCTCTTCTGCTTGACGGAGTATAACTTCTTCTCCGTTCAGCCGAAGGACCTTCTTTTCAACGTTGACCGTCGCCTCATGGCTCCTGATGGCATCCAATCCCAGTATCACCTACCCAGCCACTTTCGCGACGAACACCCACAGACGTACGGTACTCCTTTCCAAGGTCAGCTTCAGCAGGGCCTCCTTCTCCACAGGCAAGGTGTCGCCCGATGCCGTTACAAGCTGGTATGGTCGGCTCGGCTTCCTTGTCGGCAAACCCTTCGCCAAGTCAGGTCTGATGATGCACACGGCCTCCCCGGTGTCCACAAGCAAGTGCCACTTGTTCCCTCTTACCTAACCGTCCGCGATAAGGCTATCATCCATACGCCGGCTGACGGCGCGCAGTGTCACTCGAGGGGATGGTGGTGATGGCGCCGGCGTGCCCCTCTCCACGACGGCCCTTTCTCGTTTTCCGGCTGCTCTTCCTTGTGTGGGCAGTCTCTTTGCAGGTTTCCGGGCTGTCCACACTCCCAACACAGGCCACTATGTGTTCGCCGGCGTCCCTCGGCTGATCTTCTGTCTCTGGTGTAGCCTAAACTCTTCGTCCTCGACGTCGGGATAGCTGTTACCTTGGCCGCCTCCATCCTTAGTGCTGCTGTCAGCGCCTCATGGATGGTTTTATAATCGCCGAGCATTAGGCCCTGACGAATCTCCGTATCTAGTACCCCGTCCACGAATGTGTAAGCAGCTTCCCGGGATACGAACTCTGGTGAGAGGTCGACTAGGGCCTTGCTAGCCAGTTGTTCAACTGCCAGGGCGAACTCCTGCAGCGTCTTCCCTGGCTGCTGTGACCTTGCCTTTAGCTGGCTGTGGTGCGCTGCGGCTCAGCGGTGGTTTCCGAAACGATTCCCTAGGGCCTCCCAGATATCCTTGGGCACCAACGTTGTCTGCACCGCGTTTAGGACTTCCGCGACCCGTCCCTGGAGGCTGGCTATTAACTTGTGGCCTCCTCCTCTGGTGACCAATTGTTGTGCTGGGCCACTGCGTCGAATTGGCGGCGGAAGACTTCAAACGTTGACGTGCCGTCATATTTCGGAGGTTTGACGCGCGCCGATGTTGTGTCACGTCCCGGTGCGTCAGCCTTCAAATCCTTCAACCTCCTGCCGACGACGTCCTCCACCATGGCGTTCAGGGACTTGACGTTGCGATCAGCCTTTCTTTCCAGGTCGTTAACGCGGCTCGCCAGGTCCTCAACGCGCTCGTCCACTTGGCCCATCCGCTTGCCCAGCTCTGTCACGTCATCCCTCACGCCGGCCAACTGCTCTTCAAATTTGGCGGCGACAGCCTCGTTCGCCACCTTAATTTCCGTGGTTAGTTCGGCCATCTTTGCGGTCTTTGTCGTGGCCAAGTAGTTGTTTGCCGTCTTCATTTGTTTCAACTCTGCGGCCAGGTTGTTATTTGCCGGTTCTGTTTTTCAGCGAAGTTATCATTTGATGTCTTCATTTCCTTCAACTCTGCGGTAAGGTTGTCGTTGGCCGTCTTCATTTCTATCAGCTTCTCCAAAATCCTTTCCAATGCCGCGTCCATGGCTGTAATGTTCGGTGATGTTGTGGTCCCGCTTCCTGATACCACTGTGACTTTTTGGGTTTGCGAAATTAAAAGTCCAATTGCACAAACGCAAAACGTTCTTTAGTTCCACCAACTTACAGTTCAACACCTGCCAATTACGCAGAATTACGTAAGGCACACGATTACGATTCACCAGTTCGTCCGCTAGAGTTCCACTGCACGCTCACAGTTACGTACACTCTTCCGATGCACGTCCATTCACTAGCACGACGCTCCTACGATGCTCGCCAAGCAATGACTGTCCTCACTCATTGCAGCCCTTTTTATAGGATTATCACTGTTTTCTAGAACTGTCTGGTTTCAATGAATCACCGCCAAGGTTCCAGACGGCAGTGGAAGTGGGAAGAGGCGGCCACCGACAAGTGACACTTCCCTAATCATCCCCGCAGTTAGTGACTGATTAATGGGTGGGTGTGGCAATGAAAACTTCACGTCTGACCATCCTGCTGGCCAGTTCTATAGGGAGTTCCGACTTTTGGTTGACAGTATCATCTGCGAGTGTTTAAATTTGTTGTTTTTTTCTCTTTGTACTTCTTTGTCCAACTTCATTACTAGCATGGCAGTTCATATATCTTGTTTATTCCACATTATTAGGTTCTACCTGTGTGGAAGTGCTCAAGCTGATGACCTTCTTGGGTAATACACGCCGTCGGGACTTCATAATTAAATTATTGTGAATTCGGTTTCCAAGTTTTTAGGAACAAAAAAAATAATGTCAATGCTGAAACTCGAATCGTGTCTTTGGGGGTTAGGGCACCAGAGAGGTCATAATACCATTCACCTATTTCGGGACTTGACTGAAAGCACCTTCTGGGTTCAGTAGTACGACTTGTATGCATACCTGGTGCTATGCCAGTGCCACCTCGTGAGTTTTCGTGCTTGATTTAGCCTTTTAAGACAGTTTCAATCATTTGCTGGGTGTTTTAATATTATTACTTAAATGTCAAATGCTCTTATGCATGTTAATTAAGTTACACGTGACGTAGTTTAAGCAAAACTTTAAATAAACCGATGTTTAATGATATGTCGTTCTTGAATGTACGGATAACGCGTGTCTCTAATTTTTTCCTAATTTTTGACAGCCAACCCCTGCTCCAAGTACAAGAATCCGCCATTTTCTTTTTAGCTGACGTTAGTGTACCCATATGATAGGCCCAATTCTTCCGAATTACTTAGCCGTATATACTGTAATAAAAAGTTTGTAAAATCGCCTGGGAACCGGGATTCGCTCTCAGTAAAGGAGTCATACTTTTTAGGTTTACATTAGCGAGGAGTACGTTTTGTCCCTTAAACCGCCATTCCTCTGAATTTTGCTCATTCCTCTCGTTAAGAAAATCAAGCAATACAGTTTAGTAAGCGCAAAACTGGACTAAGGCTCACATGCTGTTTGATGGGTGGCCTACCTCCCAAAAGAATAAGGCGCGGCTGACTTAATTGGTACACCAAATTGATATTTTAGTTCACCATCTTCCACAGAATCGTAAGAAAATACTCCAAAACTCCATTTGCATGGAATATGATCGCAAAACTTTGAATTTTTCAAAAATAGCTCTAATTAAATATACTCACTTTTAGACAAATGAAATATATATCCTGAATTTTCTAGAAACTGTGATTTTTATTCTGTATGACTTTTATATTACTCAAAAACCTTAAGAGATAGGCAAAATGTTTTTGTACAAAACATGTATATCTTTAGGACACATGGTAGTGATTTTGGATGTAAATAAAATATTTCTGTTTGTTTTTTGCTTAATACTGTAACGATATATTTTAGTTAGAACTTTTTATGTGAATATCCAGTTGTAAATTCTTGTTTTCTGATATGACTATTAGTGAGCCATGCAATGACAATAAAAAATATGTCTAATTTTGTGATTGTTTCTAGTAATTGTATTAGGCAATGCGGTGACGTAGCAGTAATTCGGCAGTAGTAACGATAGTTACGGAAAATCAATAATCTTGATAGATATCTTCTTTATTCCTGTTTCATGACGATGGAAAATGTCGCGGTGTATATAAAAGTTTTATAACAGAAAATCAATAATCTTCAAAAAAAGAGCTATTCGGTATTCGTAATAGAGATGAGTGGACGTGCAAAAGTGAGGAATTCTAAGTAATTAAGAGAAATTGTATTATAATTGAAAATAAGGATCTATCAATGTGGTCTAGGTAGCCTACAGTGATTGATTAAGAAAGAAAGTTCGAGTAAAATCTAATCCAGGTTATACAATTGCATAATAAATTATGAAATCGCAGTCATTTAAAATTTTATTTCTGTCACTAAAAATCCACACCTGAAAACAGATCTCATGACTTATTTAATTAAATTCAATTCAGTCGATGCAAGTAGTGACCTGAAGAAACTGAGCCTCACAAACTGACGGCATGGAAAATAATTGTAAATGCAGCGAGGAAATACCAATACATATTGCGCCCGAACGTGTGGCTGATTAAGCTGGAGAATAATATCGTCACAATATGAATCTACACAGTTTGGAGAACACTCCCATTAAAAGGTTTTGTGTGTTTGTGGCAATCAAGTGTATTTAAATGGGGTTTTAAATATGGCGGCCAGGCTATCACGTCCCTTTTTGCTCTGCATTTGCTCTTCTGCGTACAACAAGCAGAGATTGGGGAATCCAAAGGTTTTCTAAGGGTGCAAGAAGCCAATGTATATGGACCAGGAGAGCAAGTGAAAAAGCTAGAGTGTGCGGAACACGTACAAAAAAGAATGGGCAGAAGACTTTCAGAAAAGATAAATAATATAAAAGGGTACAGGGTAGTATACAACACCCAAACGAGAGCTTCAATCACCTAATATGGTAAAGAGTTCCAAAATCTGTGTATGTTGGCTGTAAAAGTATTAAATTTTGTGTGGTGGATGCTGTGATATGTTTTAATGATGGAGCTGTGTTTAGGAAAATTGGACTGGAACCAGGGATTAATTTTGACTGTGCCTTTGAAAACATTGATGCATCAAGAGTAAAATAAGCAGAAAAACAAATGCAGGAACTGTCTAAGGAAAAAAGAATTACGATGAGAGATGAAAAGAGGAGGAGAGAGAATGTTGAGACAACTAGGATGAGGAATATGGACCAGGACTATTTTGTATTTTGGATATGCTACATAGAAACACAACATTATCTTCTTTTGGCATTTACCGTAACTTGCTTTTTTAAGCTTTAGGTATACTTTTCTAGAAAGCTATAATAGATATAGCTTTGAATTCTTTTGTTCTTATGCAGAATATATTGCTCTAAATAATGGGTGACAGCTTAATATGTTACACTTTCATTATATTCCTCAAAAAATATTTTCATATACAAAAACTTAAAAAAATAAAGAGAACATTATTATCTATTTTTCAAATTGCTATTATTAATTGCAATGTCCTAATGGTTCACCAGCTATGTTTCATAGAATGTTTGTTTAGTGATTACAGAGTTTGAAATGTGTTTCTTTAAGGGCACTGAGAGGTCAATAGGTTTCAAAAAATCCATTTTTTGTTTCGAAAGTTAAAAAGTTATATAGCTCTTCAGCTTTATAATGATATATAACATAGGTTGTCAACTGGTATTTAAGTCCTTTAATTCGTCGATTTAAACATGGTGGCGTAATGATACGCCCACTTCCTGTGAATGGTGCTTATTCTCTGATCGTGATTTCCCAAAACCTTGATTATTAATACTTTAGGTGCATATTTCTCAAAAACTATAAAAGATATTGACACAAAATTTGTAGTGGTTATTTGTCAATGTTTCTTGAACACTTTCGGCTACCATTTATATTCATGTGATTTATAAAATGGATGAAAACAAATATTCAGTCCTTGAAAATATATTTTTTTTACTCAAAACTAATTAATTTTTATGTGCATAGTATAAACTATATGTGATTTTAGTTTAGCCGATATTATAAAACTGTATCTTAGGTTATTTAGGATAGAACTTGGTGCACGTAGCTTTAAATTCCTACAAGTAAAGTGCACCTCAACAATAGGGTGCAATATTTTTTTCAGGACACATGGTGAGATTTATGCTCCTTTTGCAAGGACCTATGTGAACGTAATTTAAGTATTACACAGCAGTTAAATGCACTCATTCTTATACAGTACTCATACCGAATTTTAATTTCTGATAATGTTTAGTTTTCTATACATTCAAATTTTAATATTGGTAAAAATTAGCCTTGTCTGGGTACAAACAACCTCCCGATGCCCTTAACTGTTTAGGAGAAAAGGGCACCTAAAGAAGAAAACGCGTGAAAGTTTGTGAAAATGTTGTGTTTTTGGAATATCAATACCTAAAAAATTATTAACTTTATTTATTGTTTTATTATGGTTTCTGAATTAGAAAAGACTTACATATAAGCAGTAAAAGTTTGATTATGTTAGTTTGCATAGCTTTCAAGAAACACTAACATATACTGCATTGAAATTATACATAGAAATCGCTACTCTGACTTTACCAAGTGTCCTTAAAACAGACAATTTATATCAAATGTATCTTTTGTATAATTAACAATTTCAGAACTGTTTCTTATTATTTGTTTGAATTTTTCAGTAGACTTTTTCAAATCGGAATATGCTATTCAATTTTTTCCCCTTCTAATCATGTAGTAGAATGAGATTTTAAAAACGTCAGTTAGAAAACATCTCTAAGTATTTCACCAATGCTTAAGACCATTTTATTTCCCTTCTCATTTCATCTATAAGAAAGAAACAAATAAAAGAAAGAAAAGAACCGTAAAGAAGTAAAATTAAAGCCTTACAAAGGCATGGCTGTACCTGTACTAGCAGACGGAAATAAAAGCAACAGGCTTTAAAAATGAAATTCTTAAGAAGTGTGAAGGGGTCCACGAAGAGAGACCTACTAACAGACGAAAGTTCTGTGAAACCTCTCCAAAACGGAACTCCATTTTTCCGTCTTTTATTTTCAGTTTACACAGTTTTCCGTCTTACTGAGGTTTGTGTTGGACTACATCGCGGAGCTTTACAGTGAAGGAATACTACGTGTAAACAATAATAGGCTGATATGTATTATGTACTATATTTTCAACTTACATATAATAATTTTAGTTTATCGTCTAGTTTCTCTGTTTTCAATTTTCCCTTTCCGATCTTCAACTGTCTATATATCAACATAATTTGCTTCACCACACATTCAAAGCAATGTTATGGCGATGTTTTAAACTCTCCAGCCATCTATCGGAAGCTTTAGATCTTTGTCTAATTTTCTTGCTGTTTCTAAATCTTGGGTCTGAAGCAAAGGTCCTTTAGCTCGCACACTAAGAAACCACTCAAACAGCACAACTTAGCTTGTCGTACTCCGTAGATTTTGTAATGCGTTTCACATGCCCTACTGTTCCCTTTAATTTGTTTTCAAAATCTCATATCTGAGTTTTCCCCACTTTAAGGTGAGAAGGTACTTCACTTGGGAATAAAATTCACTTTCTTTACTTTTACATTTTAGGACGTCATCCCTCTAGATTACAAATGTATCCTTAGAAGTCCATTAGAGCAATATTTTATATCTAATTTGCTAATTACATTAGTGGGTGTTAAGTTGTTGCCACGCCCCTTTTCGTAAACTTTCAGAAAATCGTTCATAACTTCTGAAATATTGAACAGATATTTCTGAACTAAGCCTTGCTTTGTAAGGAACCTTCGAAGCTTTCTGCCGGTACCACTAACTCCAATGATGCTAGTTTCTTTTTCTTTTGTCTTTGGTTGTGTATGTGAACAGTTATTTCCTTTGAATAATATTGTCGCGAACCCATTATTTACGAAAGCGCGGCAAGGGAGCGATAAGGTACGGATGAAGCTGGGCGGAGAGAAACAGCTTGCATAAGCAGATAAACATAGCGCGGAGATAAAAGGCATGCCAAAACAGATAAAGTTAGAACATTCTAGTGAAATCTTGATTGTCTTACAGAACATTCGATTTCTTGTTTGTTCCAGAAATATCTAGTAACATGAGTCGTGGTATATAAGGAAGCTACGACCCGCCAAGGGACAGTTGTAAAGACAGATGTAAGCAGAGACGTAACGAGAGCTGTAAATGAAACTGGTGTTTTGGAAGTAAACACTTTGTTGTGGTCAACGACCTTGGAAGATTTTAATTGTGTATGTGACGTAATGCGGCTACTGTAAGTGTATTTCTACGCAAATAAAGAACGTTTTGAATTTCTGCAACTTGGACTTTTAATTCTATGAACCCACAAAGTCAATATATTGTCACCCAATTATCGGTAGGCACGACCACCTGGAGCTGGGTAGGGGACAGGAGGCATTCAGCCACGCCCACCCATTTATATTGTAGTGCTAACATAGAGGATGGTTAGGAAAGTGTAACTAGTGTAACTGGAACAGTCGGGATGATGTTCCGAGCCGCGAAGCTTCCAGAAACAGCGATCTTTCTATATATGGGTTGCAGTAGACGAGTCAGTTCAGTTCTTGGCAAGCAGTCGTGAGGAGCGCAGTGCTAGGAACGTACTGGAAAACTGCGTACGTGTATCAGATGAATTGTACGTAATAGTGAGTACGCAGTGGACCTGTGACAGACGAACTGGTGGATTGTAGTTGTGTGCGCTACGTAATTCTATGTAATCGGCAGATGTATCAACTGTAATTCGGTGGAAATAAAGAACATTTTGAGTTGTGCAACTGCATTCTCGACTGGCCAAGCGCTCTGTCAGTTCATAGTTATGCCCTTTGGCCTCTGCAAAGCATCAGCTACCTTTAAACGCCTCATGGAGTCAGTGATTTGAAAGCTGACTTACGATGCCCGCCTGCTATACCTGGATGAAATGATAATCGTCGGTAAGACTTTTGAATACCATCTCGAGAATCTGAGTAAGGTGCTACAGAGACTGCAGGTGACCAACTTGAAGCTGAATGCAAAGAAGTGCATGCTCTTCCGCAAGGAAGTCAACTACTTGGGCCACATTTTCTCAGCAGCCGTAGTGGCCACAGACCCGGAGAAGACACAGGTTGTGAGAGATTGGCCTCGCCTAAAGCATAAGAGAGATTTGCGCAGTTTCCTGGGGCTATGCAGTTGTTACAGACGCTTACTTTAAGGTTCTCCAACACCGCCAAGCTCCTCACCCGCCTGACAGAAGAACACCGACCATATGTGCAGATGGCCGACGCCGAAGGCGCTTTCCAGTACCTGAAGAAGACCCTGTGCAGTGCTCCAATTTTAGGATCTCCACAACCAGGTGGCGCCTTCGTTGTAGACACTGACGCGAGCGACTACTGTATTGGAGGCGTGGTATCCCCAGTCCAGGAGGGCCACGAGCGGGTGATAGCCCACTTCAGCAAGACGCTTCCAAGGAAGAAGAGAACTACTGCGTCACCCGGCGAGAATTATTGGCGGTAGTAAAGACCTTGGTGCATTTCCGCAAGTACCTGTACGGTCAACACTTCCACCAGAGGACTGACCATTCCACCCTAAACTGGCTGTTGATCTTTAAGAACCTGGAAGGCCAGACAGCACGTTGGGTCCAGAGGCTGCAGGAGCAGGACTTCATTTCGGAACATCGCACAGTGAAGAGCGACGGTAACGCAGACGCTATGTCCCGAAGACCCTGTCCAGAAGTGTCCGGCCAGTGCACAAGAGTGGAAGAGAAGGTGCGTGCCACAGCAGTCCTAGTAGTCACGGCAGTCCCTACGGATGGCAGGGATAGCGCAGGCCTGAGGCGGGAGCAGCTGGCGGGCGCAGACTTGGGGCTCCTCTTGAGGAAATTAGAGGCAGGGACCAGACCAAAGTCGGAGGACATTTCACCGAGAAGCGCCACATACAAGTCGCACTGTGCATAATGGTACTCGCTGAACTTCAGAGAGGGAGTGCTGTTCCGGCTATGGGAATCACCCAATGGGAAGACGCAGAGAGAAAAGTTGGTACTTCCCCGGAATGAGGTCCCGGAAGTCTTGGAGAAAGTGCACGCCGGTACTTCAGGTAGACACCTGGGTGCGAACCGAACGATTGACAAACTTCGGTAGCGCTACTACTGGCTGAGGCTCCCAGCAGACGCTGAGAGATGGTGTCGTCAATGTCATGTGTGCGCGGCGAGTCGCAGCCCTCAAACTAGGAGCCGGGATCGCATGCAGCAGTACAACGTCGGAGCGCCATTCGAACGGATCGCTTTCGACATAGCTGGAACATTTTCGGTGTCCGACCGAAGCAACAGGTACCTAATGGTGTTCGTGGACTACTTCACCAAGTGGCCGGAGTTGTATGCCATTCCGAACGAAGAGGCAAAGACAAACTCAGACTGCCTCGTGAAGCAAGATTTCTGCCGATTTGGGGTGCCATTGGAGCTCCACAGCGACCAGGGCAGCAATTTTGAGTCCAGCCTAATGGAGGAGGCACTAGAAAGGTTTGGGGTTAACAAGACCCGCACAACACCACTACATCCCCAGTCGGATGGCATGGTCGAAAGGGACATCAAGACCTTAGAGGAACACCTGAGAAAGGTCGTGGCCAGCCATCAGCGAGACTGGGACGTCAAGATGCCACTGTTCTTTCTGGCCTACCACTCGTCAACACACAACACCACGGGGATGACCCAGCCAGCTTAATGCTCGGCCGAGAGTTACACCTCCCTTGTGACCTGGCTTTTGGAAGAACTGCGGAAGCGAAACAGCCAGTGTACCGAGTATGTGGAGAACCAGGTAGACCACCTCCACGATATGCTAGAGATGGCTCGGCAGAACATCCAGAAGGGCAGTGACCACAAGAAAACCCGATACGACAGTCAAGCCAACAGACAAGGTTTCCAGCAAGGTGACCTGGTCTAGCTGTACCGCCCTACCCGGCCCAAGGGACGCTGCACGAAGTTTCAGCAGCCATGGCATGGGCCGTACCGGGTGGTGAAGAGGATTAACGACGTGGTCTTTCGCATCCAGAAGGTCCCCCGAGGAAAGATATTGGTGGTACACCTGCATCACCTGGCCCATTACGATGGTGCTGTTCGGGACGACCAGCTTTGAAGAGGGAGCAGTGTCACCTGATTATCGCAAGATACGACCAAGTGGAGCTGGGTAGGGGCCAGGAGGCATTCAGCCCACGCCTACACATTTATCTTGTAGCGCTAACGTAGGGGATGGTTAGGAAAGTATCACTTGGCACTGTGCCGTCTCTGTCCTCTCCCCCTGACGTCTGGAATAATCGGGATGATATTCCTAACCGCGAAGCTTCCAGAAACAGCGATCTTTCAATATAAGGGCTGCAGTGGATGAGTCAGTTCAGTTCTGGGCGAGCAGCCGTGAAGAGCGCAGTGCTAGTGAACGGACTGGAAGACTGTGTACGTGAATCAGAGGAGCTGTACGTAACTGTGAGTGTGGATGGACCTGTGACAAACGAACTGGTGGATTGTAATTGTATGCCCTACGTAATTCTATGTAATCGGCATGTGTTCCAACTGTAATTCGGTGGAAATAAACAACATTTTGAGTTTGTGCAATTGGAATTTTAATTTCACCAACCAGCAAAGTCACAATATGTAGAAAGAATGCAAGAGAAAAGAAATGCAATAAGTTAGTTTGTGCTGGATACCAGTATGTGTATGAATAAGTATTAGAAATTTCAATATGTTATTATTCTGGGATTAGTAGTAGTGATGCAGCTGGCAACTAGTTTCGAATGATGGATACCAGTATTACGAGGTATGTGCGTAAATTAAGGTCTCCCAGGTGCTGAGGTCGTGAGGAACGCTATTACGCGAGATCCGGCAACACTGGCCTGTAGCTTGGTTTCACCCTTTCAAATCCCGATCACAACGAACCCGTTGCAACCATTAGTCTTGGCTGCGCAGCCGTTTGCGATGTAGCTTCCTATCACATTCGGCGCCAAGTGCGAGTTACGTGCAGTAATCCGTTTTTTAGTGCCAAGAGCACTACCGCCACTGAAATTCATCGTCACTGAGGCGAAGTCTATGGGCCACAGTGTATGGCCGTCAAAAATGTGCGAAAGTGGGTCAGAAAGTTCAAAGACGGACGTACAGACGTCCATGACGAACAGCGTTCTGGCCGGCCTTCAGTTTCAGCCGAAAAAATTGCAAAAGCGGATCAACAAATGCTTAAATATCGGCGTGTGACAGTTCGCAAGCTGTGGGAACTTATCCCTGAAGTCAGTTAGACTACGATTGACAAGATTTTGACCGAACATATGCATTATCGCGAGGTGTGTGTGTGTGTGTGTGTGTGTGTGTGTGTGTGTGTGTGTGTGAGGTGCATTCCCAAAATGCTCACCAAAGACTATAAACGGTCCAATTCGGATGGGGCATCCTTACCCATCCCCCCTACAATCCAGACTTGGCACCTAGTGGTTATCATCTGTTTCCTGAGTTGAAGTCACGCCTGGCTGGAACACATTTCCAGGCCGACGATGATTTGAAAAACGAGGTTGAGCGCTACCTGCGCAACTTGGCGGGAGATTGCTATGACAAGGGTGTACAAAAACGTCCACAGCGTATACAAAAGTGCATCGATCGCAACGGTATTTACATCGTAAAATAGCTGCAAGTTCTGACTTTCCATCAAAGTAACATTCTTTGACAAACATGTTTTCTAGAATAAATAAAATTTGAGACCCTCTTTTACGGACACGCCTCGTATTATTTGTACTTTCTAGTTTTTGTAATTACATTTTACTTTTGCTTATACTTCTGGACTATTTTCTGGTCTGAACCTCCGTTATTTTCTTTATTTATTTTTCGTCTAGTTTTGATTTTTTTGCAGTAGTATGTAGTGAAAATCTGTAAAATGAGTATATATAAGTGTAAGAAAGTTTGAAAATAAATGGGAAATGTGGATATGTAACCAAGGATCCGGGGAACGATATTGAGATTTTTTGTATCTATTATCTGGATTAGAGTTAGAAGGCTCCATTTCACAAAGATAATTATATAATTTATATGATGCCTACAAAAGATCAAAAGACCTGTATTTTCCAAATACCATTGCAATAACCCTAACATTGCCAACATACATTACATAGACTCAAAATAACAAATAAATAGCCAATTCACAGAATACACATTGATCTCTCTGACATAATCAAATATGTTCTTTGTTTTCTTTGGACTTTCTTTTGTTTTCTTAGCTGATCTGTGTAATGTGCTTATTGAGTCCAGCAAGGTTTATATTGACGTCACTTTAGCTGCTATTACATCTTCCCAATGAGATGTTTGCTATATATAGCGACGAAGTGCCCCGTAGGGTCACTTTGCACCCACATTAGCAAAATCTTTGTATCCTGACTGGTTCAACAACGCTTTAAATAATATTTTGTTGACATTATTACTCGTATTATTTGTCTTGTTGTTCTGTAGAGGTTTCAGTATACCTTTTAAGTGTCTTGTTAATATTTTTAAATAATTGCAAAATAAAACAGTAAAGCCTATTGGGGACCTACAGACTAAAGCTAAAGTTGTATGAATAAACCGCCAAGCTGCAGGTAACGCCGGGTAATTATTAATGACATTGATTTTTAATGGTCTTTTCACCTTGCTTGCTTCCCGAGAACAACTTGAGCATATTCGTCTCCGGGAAAGCTTCAGGTTTTATTACTTAAATAAGTTTCTATAGAATACCAGATACAACAAGTTTTAATACAACAATAGTAGAAGAAAGGGGGGTATAATGGAATACAATTTCTATTTCGAAAAGTAAGTTAAGTAAACTGTTTTGTAAATAAAATTTTCCAAGTAATCACGATTAAATATTCTAGATGATTGGTATGAACTTTCACCTGTAAGAGTAGCTGCTATTCATATTTGAAAATGTTACAAATGGAGTTTAATATGAAATAGTCGAATATTATGGAGTAGGTGGTATAAAACACTGAACAATTTTTTCCATAAAACGTGAAATATTATGGATTTAAAATAAACCAATCGTGTATAAGCAAATAATCAGGTTTGTTTCATTTCAATGAATTTAAGCGTTTTAAAAGTATACTTCGGATTTAAACTAGGCAACATTTCTATTTATATAGGTAATACCAATTGATTAGCCCGTTACATTTTACTCGAAACTCATTTGAAACCTTATTTTTATTTAGTAAATTTTTTATGGTCATACTGTCACAAGTGATTATTTTGTTTAGAATAAATAGTGTCTTGTAGGTAATCATTTGACTATGCCGGTGCGTGTGGCGTTACGTCACATGACCTCTTCTGCATCTGATGAAGCATGTAAGAAGCTTTCAATCTCGTTTGTGTGCCAGCTTAGGTTAAAGGTGGACCTAGGTCCGCTCTCGGTAAGGTATGTAGCCGATCCTGTATTTCCTATTATTTTATTAAACCTTTCATCTCTAAATTGTAGTTTCAGTATTTTTAATGTAATTGAACCATTATACAGGAAATCCCAACCTTTCCTGTGTATGCCTACCTCTTAATTATTAGCCACTGAGGTGTGACCTGGCCACGTGGCACCCTATCTTTACCATCATGGCAAGGTAGTCACAATATGGAGCATTGATATAAAGTCGGGTATTACAAATACCTGGTATTCCATAATACCGAACACGGCATCTTATACAATGAACCTTTAAAGAATTGGACAAAACATTGCCAGCTAAAAGCGACCAGAATAAAACAAACTACAAATTTTTGTGTAAATTAAGCTTAGCATCAATGTCTAAGTCACGTGGGTACTGCTGGGTTAAAATGCTTGAAAATTTGCCTTAGAACTTTTGAATATCGGAAATCTGATTTTATTCTGTAGCGAGTGAAATTACAATAGCTTGTCAAGTTTCACTGAAGTGCATAATGGGAGACTTTCTGGACTTTCATGTCACTCCTACGTGATATTAACAGCAAACAGAGCCGAAATCTTGGTATTCCATATTTAACGACTACTACATAAATCCCTCCTTTCCTCTATATATTGTCTCCGATCGCATTGTTGGTTGCTGCCGCGGCCGCAAGCCGCATACGGCGCGTTGGTGAGCGCTGAACTCTTGCCGAGAGAAGGAGACAGATGTCTGTATAGTTCCATGTTTCCCTTGCCGCCGCGAAAGGACATGCACTGTCAGCGGCATTCTAGAACAGTGACTGGAAGGTATATATAAGCGGCAAAGTGTGAGAACAGTCAGTTACTAGTGAGTTGTTCGTTTTGTGTGCAGCTGTGCAGTAATCGTGAGTGTAATGATGATAAAAATATAATTATAAAGACCATAATACATTTGAAGTGTGCCGCTGTGAATTGTTTTGTTTACGTGGCGCTGAGAACGAAACGACCTTAAAGATTACGTCTGTGTATGTTACGTCATTTTGCTGCTGTAGGGGATGTACAAAGTTATTGCTTACTACTATAAAGAGCACTTTAAATTTCTGCAAACAAGACTTTTAATTCCACGAACCCATACAGTCACAATAACCTGGTTATACCACAACGATTGAATGAATGGTGACCAAATTTGCATTGGTTACACTACGCGTTTCTGACCTTAGCCTCAATCGGTAGAGCATACTAATAGGCAAGTGAGAGAAGGATTAGCTTGGATGAGAAGGGGAACACTATTTCTAAGAGGGATAAGAGGTAGGGAAAAGGGAATTTGTGGATTGTGTAGGCGAAAAGAAAGGATAGAACAGTATGTAACAGAATGCGAGGATGTTGCTATATGGAGAAATAAGGTTTAGGAGGAAAAATAGAAGATAGTAGAGAGGAGGATTGTAGCTATAAAAATGTTAATGCGAAGGGAGGAAAAGAATGTAAGAAGTCTTGGTTAGTTCTTGCAGAAACTAAAAGACAAATGGGCAAGAAATGTAAAGAATATAAAAAAGCAACGTGATGGGGAAGTAAGGGGCTAAATAAGTAACAAAGAGGTATGGAGGTTAGGAGCTACCTGGCAGAGTAGAAGACAAGTGTGTCATGTAAGCCAGGGTAGCAACAAGGTAAAGACAAATAAATGTAACCAGAGGCTGTAAATTGTACAATTTTGGAGCATGCACAATAAAAATCTAATCTAAATATTGTAATATTGGTTCAGGGCTTTAGTCAAAACTAACCATTTAACTGCCTAAATAATAACATTTAAATTTCTCCCAAGAAACGGAAGGCTATTTGGGCGACTTCAACCCTAATTTGAAACTTCTATGGACAAATCGTCCATCCACTGGGCACCTTCAACTATTATACAAAAAAGTTGAATATTCTGGGTACCAGGGGCACTTTACTTTATTTTTTTAACCACTTTTCCGAAATTAAGGTCCTAGGTCTGTTTCTAACACCCGGCCTGGAGGACTTGATCGCAGTAAACTGGAGAAGAATTGTTAACCTCTGCATATATACATTGACCTCACAGTTGACGAGGAATTTGAATTTTGTTCAGAAAATATGGCATGAGAATACCTTTGTACTGGCGAAGCTGTGGTACGTGGCACAGGGGCTTCCACTGCCCCATCAGTTCTCACAACGGTTAGAACGGGCAATAGGCTACTACATTTGGAAGAATCAGTACTACAATAGTGCCCGAACACAGTTGCGGAGGGACATAAATAGTGGCGGATGGAATCTGGTGGATGTGCAAGTGAAGTGTCGTGCCCTGTTATTGCGTTCTCCCCTGGCAGCCATCAATGTCCAAGGTAGCCAACATGATATACAGTTCAGCAAACAAGAGATTGGCGCACATATGGCAGCTCCTGCAGCCCTTCGGAAGCTGCGAAGGGATTATGAGGGAGTTTTGCCTTTAATTGCAAGGACAACAACTACGTTAACATCCAAAATCATATATAAGGAATTAGTAAAGGATTTCTTGGCAGTACCGGCGATTGTTCTCAAATATACAAATGCTCCCTGGAAAAATATATGAAAACTCTTCGGCTATCCCTTTGTATTTTTGGACTGGAAAGTAACTTTGTATCAGTAGGTAAACGAAATCATTCCCACGGAAGCTAAGAAACATATACACAATATAGTGCCTGTGCGGTGGTGTAAACATTGTGGACACGTAGATACACAACTCCATAGAATAACCATCTGCGTAATGGTACGTGACATCTGGAAATGTACCAAGAAGCAGACGGGACACATGATTGTGATAACGTCTGAGGATACTGTAACCTCAGTTTCCTTAGCTAGGAACTTCCAGAAGGGAGCCACAGAGCACCTAAAGATATGGTTGACTTTTGGTTTCTACAATTACTGCCTTAGTGTCGAGCAACCGACTTTATTACAGTTTAAATCATGGCTAAAGGCTGAAAGATATAGGTTGAGACGATACCCTAAAGTATGAAACCTCCTGAATAAGCATTTGGACTTTAATTTATGACATTTACAAAGAAAAAAATCAGAGCCCATACTTCTTCCTTATCTCACTTAGCACATAAATAGACTTACTTCCTTTCTCCCTGTCTTTGTTTTTAAAAAAAAAGAAACAAAAAAACAACTTTATACACTCTTCAAATACTCGTCGCAGGGTCTATGATCCTTAATGGCACACATTCGAGGCGAGCTAGTTCTGATACAACCTGCCTTTTTGCTGACAGGATACTCTTCTGAAGAAAGCTGTTTATTGCAAGTTTTAGCCGGTACAGGGTACAGCATCTACTGGCGTCCTGTAGAAGAATTTCTTCGTAGAACAGCTGAGTTGTTAAATAAGAACCGAACTTTCCTGGCAACGAAAATATTCAAGATGTACTCGGGCTTCAAGCAACTGCAAAGATGATTAAACTTCGAACTTTCGGGAGCGTGCATCGCTGATGGTATGAGAGATGTAAGCTCCCGTAACGTCGATCTTCAATCATGTATACACTTAACTTTAAGCCCGAGCACAACCTGATTATAGCTATAATGTTTTCTCACTGATGGAAACGAGACGACGCACGCAAATTCCAATCCAAAAACTGAAGCACTTTTAGATAATAAAGGCTCTCCATTATTTTGTGAATATAACCTTCAGTAAACAATACTGATAAATTGAAAATGCAGTCATGGAATAATAACGAAGTTATTTAAATATAATGTCTTAGCATAGGATGGATTCTTGAATGGCACGGCGAGCAGACTTGATCAAGTCCTCACGTAGAGGATTCTCGGGAGGGAAGGTTGGGATGAAAGGAGACAGAGGTCGGTCGAGCCACGGAGTCACGAAAGTGACCAGATGGAATAGATGGAATAGTATCAGAGGTGGAGTAGTGTCAGAGATAGAACAGTAACAAATCCAGCGCTAATTTAATCCGTAAAACTCAGAGACAAATTCTACTTCGCAGTAACGGAGCTACATAAACGACATCTATTTTGACCCTACTAATAGTAGCGGGAATTTGGCCTATGGACTATATCACTAGATTGAGGGGTGCAACTTACTGGCTAAAGAAGGAAGGATATGGGAATGTTTCTAAAATTATGGAAAAAAGAAGACTAAGAAAGAAGTGAAAAATTATATATTACAAGAATGGCAACAAGAGTGGGATAATGCACACTCAGGAAGAAGAGTACATGATAATATTGGAACATATGAAACCAAGACATGGATCATTTTCATTTTGTTACAGCACATGGCCCATACAATATATACTTAAAAATAATAGGGAAGCAGAACTCAGATTTATATGAGCAATTGGGGCAAGTCGAGGTGTCGGGTGAGTATTGCCGCGCAGTTCAGCTCAATTATTTGGCAGGGGCTTGACCCCTAGTGTTGTCAGCATCGCTAACAAAATTTTAAAAATATCGATGTCCTCGGCTGCTCTCGGAGTTGTCCTAATATTTATGAATATAGCACTTTTTTGGCAAGTATCTCTTGGTATAGGGCGTTCTGGGTGGATCAATTAGGGTACTTGGAAAGAAACACAGGTTAATTCTCTTATAACGATCGATTGTATTTCAATTACTCCCGAAATACATGTTAATTAGGCGAACTCTGAATGGTAGGCTTCGCGTTTGCGTGGTAGCACTCCCGTGTATATAACACGAGTCGCCGGATTAGCACCCCGCTACAAACTAGCTTTAATCGAACGTGATTTCTTTAGCTAATATCAATAAAACATCACATCAAATGTTGATTTACACTTTCAAAACTTAGTAGTACTCTGCTTTGTGCGATTATTTATGGGAGTCTCTGTATGTTACTTAGCAAGTTGCATAAATTAAAAAACAAATAGGGGCAGGTGACTCCCCTGGTATATTTACGCAACACAGTAAATGACAAAATATTGTTTATTAGAAAGCTATGAATTGATTAAATTAATTATAACTGACAGCCTCGTCGTGGCTCAGTGGTTAGACCGCTTGGCTCTCAACAAGGCGAGCCCGATCCCAGGGGACCGCAAAGTAAGATTTGTGGTGGACAACTTGGCGCTGGGGCGGGTTTTTGTCCTGGATCTCCGGTGTCCCCTGCCATCTCATTCTACCGGTGCTCCATCTTCATCTCATGTATCATCAGTGGCATCGCCTGCGGTGCCGTATGTAGCAAAGTGGGCGTTAAACACTACACATATCATTTTAATTGAAACTGTGTTTTATTTAAACTTCACCCGAATTGTACAATAAATAACTGAATAAACCCAAATAGTTTTATTTATATAGATAAATTTAGACAACTTTTATTGGCCGTAAGATGTTCGTCTGGTGAGCGCAACTCAACTCCATGCTGGCGCGCTGTTTGGAACAGCCCGGAGGGTGGTCAAATCGTGTACCTGCTCTGGGAAGAGCTTAACCACGTAGTGGCGGGATGTGGATGTTGCAGAATGACTGGTGTAGATTAAGTGGGGGTAGTAGTAGCTTGTTGCTCCTCAGGGAATGATGAACCGGGTGCTACAGACAGCGTGCACCGCTGGTGGATTAGTTTATAAACTAGGAAGAAGGTATGTATAATTTTGAATTTTCCAGAATAAAATTTTGGATTAGCTGAAATTTAGTTTAGGCTGGAATGGAGATCATGTGGTTACCAGTAAGGACCCCAAGACATGCGGGGTAACCGGTATCGCTTTAAGCGACGCTCACGAGGTACATAATCCCCAAGGGATCTGACGAGGGCGCTCTGATGTTGGGGCAAGCCCTCCAAGAATTTTATCGCCCAGCGCCTAATTTCATCCTCTACATATCGGAGGGATGAAGCCTCGTGTAATAATCTCACGGGGATTCTTGTGCAAACAGAATAAATAATCCGAAGACATTTATTCTGTGCATGTTGGAGCAGAACTAGGTGTGAGCCTGCGGCCATACCCCAGACTTCGCACGCATAGAGCATGACAGGGAGGACCAGAGCCATAAAGAGTCTCAACTTTAGGGAAACAGACATCGCAGACCGAAGCACAGGGTATAGTGATGCCAAGGCACCACACAACCGATGAGCTTGCTCCTGAATGTGCTCCCGAAAGGTTAGGCCCTTATCCAGCTTGACTCCCAAGTACTTGATTGAATTCTCCCAACTGATCCCTTGCCCGAAGTAGGTAAATTGGGGGAAATTGGCGGGAAAGCGGCGCTTGGTAAACAATATCGCTTGGCTTTTCTCCGTATTAATGGACAATCGCCAGAGCGTTCACCAATCCTGGAGGAGGATTAGGTAGCGTTGGATGGGGTTGAAGGTTCTGCGTGGATGTCTGTTGAAAATAGCAGCGCGTCGTCAGCATACTGTGCTATGTTGACGCGCTGTTCAGTGGGAAGTTCAGCCACGCAGACGCTGTAGAGCGTCGGAGATAACACAGAACCTTCGGGGACTCCGCCGCGGATAGACCTTCGTTTAGATGTTTTTCCCGCCACTGTGACAGTGAAGAATCTATGTTTTAGGAAAGAGTGAAGAAGGTGTATGACTTGAGTGGGTAGCTCCAGTCTGGTGAGCTAGAATTATATACAATTTATATTGTCGCGGCGACGAGAGAGATACGCGCGGCCTGTGTACACAAAGAGCCTGCGGGTTAAGATAACAGACAGATAGTGTAACACTGAGATAACAGGCATGCCAAAACAGATAAAGCTAGAACATTCTGGTAACATCTTGATTGATGGAGAGCGTTCGGTTTCTTGATTGTTCTGGAACAGTTTGGAATTATCAGTGGAGGTATTTAAGAAAGCGACTACTGTCCAAGAGTCAGTCGTAAACAAGAGTAAACAGGCGTTGTAACAGGAGTGTTGTAAACAGATGTAATTAGAACGCTGTTGTTGTGGTCATCGACCTTGGTAGATTGCTGTTTTTTTAACGTCCTCCAACGTTTAGTCATATCGGACGATGAATGAAATGGGTTCAAATGATGCTCAAATGAGTCCGGGGTCCATGGAGCTTAGAGCTACCCGACATTCGTCTTTCAAGATAAGGGACAACCGAGGAAAGAGCCTTATCCAAGTAACTCACCCTGACCGAGATTCGAACTCGAGACCTCTTAAATATGAGGCAGACACGCTACCATCTACGCTAGCGAGGTGGGCTTGGTAAATTGTGATTGTGTATGTGATGTAATACTGCTACTGTGATTGCATTTCTACGCCAGTAAAAAACGATTTGAATTTCTGCAAATTGGACTTTTAATTCTGCGGATCCACAAAGTCACAATATGTTATATTTAAGGTGCATTTTGGGCAGCCCCATTTGCTGCCTGCAATTCGTTTGAGCATTTTCAGTCTTTGTTGTACATTTTCTGTAATTGTTTTATATGTGTTTATTCCATTTTTAGATTTGCATGTACAGTAACTCCTAAACATTTGTAGCCTTCTGTTTGTTTAATATTTACTTTATCAGGAACTATGGAATGTCGCTGTGAATAATAGTTTAATATAAACATTTCAAATTAGTTTCCTTAACCTCCATCCATAATGGTACTTTTTGGAATGCTGCCTTCATTTTATTAAATAGAGTTTCATGTTCGCCTGTAGTAGCGATATCCAAATTGCTAGGTAATCAACACAAAGTGCACATTGGATATTTTGTAATCCATTTTATTTGGGTGGTAGATCAGTTATCATTAACACAATTAACATTTACATAATTTCTTGTACAAGAGCACAGAAGGTTATGTGGCTACCCACATGACCTTTTGAAGGTATAACCTTATGATGAGCATAGCCAGATACATATTTGGGATGTGACGACTTATAAAA
>CM060948.1:308166327-308192452 GCA_030765055.1 Mantis religiosa | reverse complement strand
AATATGTCATTTTCTAATAAAAGTTGTAAAGCAGCGAAACAATCGAAGGTGCGAAAAGCAACTGAAGATCAAACAAAGAAGGCTGCCAAATATTCGAAGTTATCTTTAAACCAGGTTAAAAAACCCTAGAATACAAATGCTTAATGCGCATTTCCAGTACCTTCAACAAGCACCGCGCAAACTAGCCAGCAATTTCAAGCAGATAAAAGCGCGTGAAATGTATATTTTGCTACCATTCCTACACGGAATAGATATCATTTACCAGAGGATAACTTAGATGACAATAACTCAGATGGTGAAGTTGAGACTACCAACGAGAAAATCCATCCAATCTGCTTAACTGATATTTAAAACTATCAACTATTTATTCACACTATACGCAGTCAACTGAAATCACAATTTCATACTGCACTAAAAGGAAAAATGATTAAATTTTTCACTGCTATAACTGAAGATTTTCGTGCTCTGAGAGCTTATTTTGATTCTATAAAACAAAAATACTTCACATATAGGAATACTGAAGATAAAATTTTCTCTGTAATCATTAGGAATCTACCCTGCTCTCTTAGTAATGAGGAAATTTTAAGAGCACTACTAGAACTAAAGTATCCTGTTGGCAAAGTTGCAAGGCTACAAGGAAAAAATAAACAAACCATTCCTTTCGTTGCAGTTGAGCTCACTGACTGCGATGAAGCTAAATTTATCCTAAATCTTACCCGTCTACTATATACTGTAATCAAGGTAGAACCTAGAAGGAAATCAACTTTTATCGCACAATGAATTCATTGTCAAAACTATGGGCATACCAAAAATTATTGCCAACTTGAACCAAGGTGCGTCAGGTGTCTTGGGTCCCATCTTTTCTCTGACTGCAAACCTTCTAAAACTACTCCCCCAAAATTTGTGAACTGTCATGAACAACATCCTGCAAATTTCAGAGGATGTTCTCACTATTTACGTTTAAAGGAACGCTCCTCTCATTCACATAATCTGCAGCGAAAGCAGCCTCAGAACATAACTGGACCATCTGCTCCTAAATGTTCAGATTTTCCACCTCTTTCTCAACACTCAAGTGATCCATCAGCTTCAGCACCGAAACAGGCAAAAGTTAACTCACCGTCTGCAAAACCTCTACGCACATATCATTGCACCTTTGCGGACGTTATGAACAACTCCAGACTAAAACAGCAACCAGAGGAATCATCTTAAACCAGCTCCTTCCTTACTAATTTACTATATAAATTTTTACCTCATATCGTCTCATTCATAAGTTCATATCTGCCAGCAAATCAAGAATTTAATATCTCTCCCCTGTCATCATATTTTCAAAATGGCTGTACGTAACTCTATTCTATTCTATTCAATTATCACTTCTAAACTGGAGCGCTAATGATCTTCGTCTTAAAAGAACCTCTCTTATTGCCTTTCTTTCAGCTGACAACATTGATATAATATGTGCCACCGAAACACATTTCTTACCAAATGAAACTTTCTCTCTGTCCGGATATAAAATATACCGAAAAGACAGAGTTTCCGGAGGAGTATCCATAATAATAAAACGCAATATTTCACACCACAGTATAATTCTTCCATAACAATACAACAGCCTCGTCTGATAAACGACTACGTCAATTGGGATCAATTTCAGTCAAGACTAGACAGATCATTAACTTCAGCTTATCACCTAACCTAGACTTCAGATATCGATAATACCGGTCAGCACTACACAGATACTATCCGTTCTTGTATCAAAGAATCAACAACTCACTCATACCGACCTAGACCTCATCTATACCTAACTACGCATTATATTCATCTAATCAGAGAAAAGCATCGCATCCGAAGGCTGTGGCAACGAGAAATACATCCTTCTCTACGCAGAAAGCTTAACAGCCTCATTCGTACCGTTAGGCAAGAGCTAGAGCAGTATCGTCTTAATTCTTACCAAACCTATGTGTCTTCTTTATCCACTAGTGACTGTTCCCCTTGGTACGAAACCAAAAGAATTCTGCGAGGACCAACTTCAGTGCCATCACTGCATTTTGATAAGATACTCACAGACTCTCAATCAAAATTCAATGCTCTTGCCTCTTATTATAAAAATATATTTATTACAAATAACATCTGCTTCTGATATTGAACATGAACTGTATGTAGATACACAAACACAAACCTAAAGTTACAAATAGAATATTACACACATCACCGAAAGAGCTATCCCGCTTCATCATAAACCTTACTATTAAAAATCACCAGGATATGACCTCGTACCAAACATAGTACTAAAGAAGGTTACAATGAAAACACTTGTTTACCTGGCAGAGATCTTTAACTCCTCTCTAAGATTTGACTACTTCCCTCGTTCATGGAAAATAGCAGAAATACTGGTATTCCACAAACCTCAAAAAACGATACATCTTCTATCAAGTTATCGGCCAATCAGTCTGCTTCCCACTTTATCAACACTTTTTGAGAATGTAATCCAAAATCCCTTAGCAGAATTTGTCTACAAAAGCAACATTATACCATCGTATCAATTTGGCTTTCGTCTTCTACATTCAATAACTCATCAGCTATTAAGAGATAGTGAAAGCATCATAAAAGGATTTGAAAAGAAACAGTATACACCTGCAATTTCTCTAGATATAGCACAAGTTTCGATACTGTATGCCACACTGGTTGAATGGTAAAACTACATAGAATTGGACTCCCAGATTATCTAAACAGAATAACTGAAAGTCTTTTCTCACAACGCCAATTTTTAGGGCGAATAGACAGTTACAAATCCGATCTTCCACCAATAGCAGCAGGAGTTCCACAAGGATCAATTCTGGCAGCACTATTATTTAATATATTCATTCAAGACCTTCCAAATGCAAATCCCATATCCTCAGCTATGTACACCGATGACGCCGTTATTTTCTATTCGCATCCAGACTTAAGTACTGCAATCAACAGGGTACAAATATCATTAAATATGTTATCTAACTGGTTCAACATGTAGCGAGTAGCATTAAATACTATTGAAAGGGAACGAAAGTATTCTCCTTAAGATCTTATCAAAATCCATCCCCTTTGGACCTGCAGGGAAAACAATTAACACGGAAGCCTCCAGAAACACCAGTCAAATATTTAGGCGTAATGCTTGGCACTAAATTATTCTGGAATTCTCATATATCTTACATTTTCACAATAGTTATTTCTGGAATTAAAAAGCTGTATCCATTGCTTCAGAAGAAATCACAGCTTGGTCTGGAGTGCACAATATTGATCTACAAATCTCTTATACGCCCCATAATTTCTTACGCTGCTCCTGTATGGGGTGCAGCCAGCAAAAGCCACTTTCAACGACTTCAGGTTATACAAAACAAATTTCTCCACAGTATAACAAAGGCTCCATATTTCATTAGAAATGATCAACTCCATCAGGAACTTGGTATTGTTCCCATACATCTGTATTTTACATTGGTATAAAAGACATTCTTCGTTAGATTATCCGAAGTACCAAGCGCTGTACATATGACATTGGAGGACAAAACATCGAAAGGACCAGATTGAAAAAAGAAACTGCCTCAAGACATCCTACTCACTGATTCAGAAGATACTTTTCTCACTAACTCAAAGTATATCCTCTACTTTACTCTTAACACCACTGATCATAATCCTGCCTCGCATGTCTAACCTCTCCTTTCAATTGTTATCCATCTTATTGAATGTTATTGTATGTGTTGGATATCCTGTTATATACTCTGTCTTTTATTATCTTTCATTTAAATGTGTTTTTAATTCTTCTCTGTTTGTTTATGTTATAAATGTATCACCTATTGTATATGCCAGAGGACAGTAATTCCTCAGTTGTTAATTTCTATGTAGTACTTATATAATTTATCAATGACTTGTATAGCACTACTGAAGATCAGCTAGATAATAAATTAAAAAGGAGACACAAACTGTGAATGATAATAATGTATAATTATAAATATCCATATATATCAAATTTAAAGACAAACAGTGAAACATTAGAAGAAGAAAAAACCTGAATGCGCAGGTGCAAATTGTAACACATATCATACACATTACAATATCTCATTTAGAAAACGCTTTAAACAAAATTGGGAAACGGTAATTAATTTGATATAAAATAGTCGTCATGATAAGTTTAAATGATTTGTAAACATGAATGATAAGCATAGGAATAGGAAGGAAAAACGAAGAAGCGAAATAAACATAACATCGTATACTTATTTGTTTTATAGCACTGCAAATTCTACGAGATACACGCTTCGGCTTATTGGTGGCATTGCATTGCTACTAGAAACAATTGAAAATAGCGAAAGAAAATAAAACAGTGCAAAGGGCTTTGTATCCTTTGCGACTCTTAGCGAAGATGCTTGATTGCGCTTCAAATATACCTGTCTTGATAGATAGCAATTAAATAAATGAAGAAATAAGTAAATAAAAAATAAAAACGTACATAATGTTGTATAACACAAACAAAGAATAGCAAACAAAATTTCGAGTATCAATTAAATACCAAAATTTAGTGCGGCGATCTTGCTTCCTTTACCTCTGTTGAAGTAGCACCCTCTAGAATTGGTCGTGAGTACCTTTTCTCATTCTACCATATTGTTTCTTCTGATTGCGTATTGTCACTATAAACAAAGAAACGGAAAGGAATTACTCATATTTATTGTCTGAGTCGTGAGTTATATCTAAAATTTAAGAGGGCTGTCCAATAAAGAATGATCAGAATTTTTTTACAACGTATTATCACCCGAACATCGGAAATGCTGAGAAACCCAGCTGGGAGGTAGGGGCCTGACGGGAAGCATTCAGATCACGCCTACCCATTTATCTGTGTAGCGCTCACGGAGGGGATGGTTAGGGATTCTAATTGTGTGCGCTACGTAATTCTTTGTAATTGGCAAGTGTACCAACTGTAATTCTGTAGAAATAAAGAACATTTTGAGTTTGTGCAATGGGACTTTTAATCCTACGAAACCAGGAAGTCACAGTATCGTTACTCGTCCTCATAATTTTGATGGTCCTTCTCAAAATAGTCTCCCCTGAATGCGATGCGCTTTTCCCAGCGTTTCTGCCAGTCTTCAGAGATATGCTGGAAACCATTTTCTGAGAGATCCTTCAAAATTGCCTCTGAGGCCTTCACCACTGCTTCTGATGGTGGATAATGCCTCCCACGAAGGCGTTTCTTCAAAGTATAGAATAGAAAAAGGTCACATGGGACTAAATCTGAACTATAGGGAGGATGAGGGATGCACTTCACCTTGAATGTTGCAAAATTTTCAGCAACATGTGCAATATGTGGCCACGCGTATTCATGGTGCAGCATCCAGCCTGCTTCAGGGAAATGTGCTATTTTGCGCCTTATATAGAATTGCAATGTTTTCAGGACATCCCTGTAGTATTTTCCAGTTATTGATGTGTGTGCAGGTTCAACATGCTGATAAAGCATTCCATGAATACCAAAGAATGAGATGAACATAACTTTCCCAGCAGAGCAAACACTTTTGCTTTTTGGGGGGTTGGTGATGAAGGAGATTTCCACACTGAGCTTTGCTGTTTGCTCTCAGGATCAAAATGATGTAGCCAAGTATCATCAGCAGTGATTAAGTTTGAAAGAATTTCCGGATCTTCCTCTAACATCAACTTCAACTGCATGTTACCTCCATCGCAGCGGTAGGCGATACTGATCATGTCTGAACTTCTCACAGGCGGGAAACAGGAGTAACAACAATAAAACTACTACAGCGTGTTTGTTGCACATTAAGCTAACAGAGTATAATAAGAATGAATTTTAGTGCGAAAAATTATGACCGTAAAAAACTATGATCATTCTTTATTGAACAGCCCTCGTATATAAAATTCCTTCACAAAACACAAGTTCAGAATTTCCCGAATTTAGACGTGTCCGGGAAACTTTTACAATGTTTCTTTCTATAAGAACCTGATTAAGCTATCAAAAACATTTGAAAACGAAATAAGTTTTGCCAAATGTTTAAAATTGGTGTTAAGTGGAAGGCAAGAAAGGGTGATTGAAAGTAATGAAGGTACATAAAAGGGAAAAAGGTTAAACACAGAAGCAAATTATACACAAACTTGAATGATAATAAAGTAGCTAAAACACAGCCAAAATTCAATGGACAAGAAACATTTGAAGTTCGTGGAAGCTTTGAATAAAAAGGGGCAAAGAGATCTAAATCATTTGGGGGACGTAGAAAAATGGTTGATGTGCTTCAGTTATTTCTAACTAGTTAGCATAATAAACAATCAAATAAATAGGTAAATACATAAACAAATAAACCAACAAACAAACAAACGAAAGAACGAACGAACAAACAATCAATCAGTCAATCAAACAAACAAATAAATAAGTAATTAATTAATTACATACATAAATAAAAAGAGAAATGAATACATATACATAAACAATTAAATAAATAAAGTAAGTGACTAAGTAAATCAATAAATAAGTAAAAATGACAGAAAAAATAGTTCAAAGCATAAATAGATCAATAAATAAATAGCAAATAAATAAACAAATAAGTTAATGAATAAATGAATAAGTAATTAAACAAATAAAAAACAAATAAAGAAGTAGATAAATAATAAATAAATAACCAAACAACGAAAGATGTAAGTAAATAAAAATGAATGAATGAATGAATGAATGAATGAATGAATGAATATATCAGCATTTACTGTTATCATCTCGATTTATGTACGAATGGTAAGGTGGTGCCTTCTGGAAATAGTTTCGGGTAATATTCCTAAATTTTCCAGATATTTTTGCCTGATTAATGTTTGATCTCCTTCACTACTGCTTAAAATTCTCATGATAGCTTTAAATTGTATGTATATATGAATGTTAAATATGTATAGGTAGGAAAAAGAAGAAGCAGAATAAAAATGCTACAAGCGAATGCTACAAGCTAAACACTTCGTCTTATTGGCGGCATTGCATTATGAGTATAAACAACTGAAGATCGGGAAAGTAAAGACTTAACAAAAGGCAAACAGATTTAAACCATTTTGAAGTCGTACAAAGAAATTTTATTGCGTTTCACTGATTTCTATTTCGGGAGATAAAAAATAAATAGAAGGAAGTAAAATATTGCATAGTGTCAACAATGAAGAGCAACAAAATTTTCGAATGTCAATTAAACATCGAAATTTACCGCGGTGATCTTGTTTTGCTTACGAACGACCATGTACCGTCCTGTAGTATTAATTTTGAGAACTAATTCCTGTTCTTCCAGATTGCTTCTTCTGATGACAGCATTATGACCATCACCAAAGAAAAAAAAAAGATAAATAAATATATGATGCTGCATAACTTAAAAATAAAGAGTAATCCTAATTTCGATTACGAAGTAAATATAAAAATTCGCCCCTATGATCTTGTTTGGTTAAGGAATAGAGAAATCGCACCCTCACGAATTACTTTTGAGTACTATTCCAAATTCTTTCAGACTTCCTATTCTGAATACTGATTTTTATGTTTCTTTACTGCCTAGAAGTTATCATGATAGTTTCAAGTTGTACTTAAATATGTATATTAGATAGTCGAATAAAGAGAAGAAGAAGAAGAAGAAGAAGAAGAAGAAGAAGAAGAAGAAGAAGAAGAAGAAGAAGAAGAAGAAGAAGAAGAAGAAGAAGAAGAAGAAGAAGAAGAAGAAGAAGAAGAAGAAGAAGAAGAAGAAGAAGAAGAAGAAGAAGAAGAAGAAGAAGAAGAAGAAGAAGAAGAAGAAGAAGAAGAAGAAGAAGAAGAAGAAGAAGAAGAAGAAGAAGAAGAAGAAGAAGAAGAAGAAGAAGAAGAAGAAGAAGAAGAAGAAGAAGAAGGAGGAGGAGGAGGAGGAGGAGGAGGAGGAGGAGGAGGAGGAGGAGGAGGAGGAGGAGGAGGAGGAGGAGGAGGAGGAGGAGGAGGAGGAGGAGGAGGAGGAGGAGGAGGAGGAGGAGGAGGAGGAGGAGGAGGAGGAGGAGGAGGAGGAGGAGGAGGAGGAGGAGGAGGAGGAGGAGGAGGAGGAGGAGGAGGAGGAGGAGGAGGAGGAGGAGGAGGAGGAGGAGGAGGAGGAGGAGGAGGAGGAGGAGGAGGAGGAGGAGGAGGAGGAGGAGGAGGAGGAGGAGGAGGAGGAGGAGGAGGAGGAGGAGGAGGAGGAGGAGGAGGAGGAGGAGGAGGAGGAGGAGGAGGAGGAGGAGGAGGAGGAGGAGGAGGAGGAGGAGGAGGAGGAGGAGGAGGAGGAGGAGGAGGAGGAGGAGGAGGAGGAGGAGGAGGAGGAGGAGGAGGAGGAGGAGGAGGAGGAGGAGGAGGAGGAGGAGGAGGAGGAGGAGGAGGAGGAGGAGGAGGAGGAGGAGGAGGAGGAGGAGGAGGAGGAGGAGGAGGAGGAGGAGGAGGAGGAGGAGAAATAAAGACCATAAATTCGTTTAGATGGTAGCGCTTCAAGCTCTGCGAGGTAAAAGCTACGTCTTATTGTCGATATTGCATTGGGACTAGAAACAATTGAATATCGCGAAAAAATAAATTTAAAAAAAGTAAAGAAATTTTATCATTTGGGGCTCTTAGCAAAGAAGTTTGATTGCCTTTTAGTTATTTCTATCTGTAGAGATAACAAATAAATATATGAATAAATAAGTAAAAGAATACATCATATTGCATAACGTAAACAATGAACAGCAAATAAAATTGCGGGTATCATTTAAATATCAAAATTTACTACCATGACCTCGTTTCTTTTAAATTGCGAAGTGGCACCCTCTAGAATCAGTTTGGAGTAATATTTCCTATTCTTCTAGACTTCTTCTTCTGATTACTGCATCTTCACCATAAACAGACAACGAAAGCAATTATACATATCTGTTGTTTGAGTCTAAGCTAGGTGTAAGCAAGAGTGCTACAGAGGAAAACACGTTCAACATTTCCGAATTTATACATTTTCATAAAAATCTAATTCGTCGAAACACTTCATTCAAAGTCTTAAAACAAAAATCTACTGCCAAATCAGTCCCACTGTCTTTAAGATTAAGGAAACAAGGAAAAAATTAAATAAAGGAAAGAAAGCACAAAATAAAAATGTATAAAAATGGTCAGCCAGACACAAACTATTAAGGATAATATAGTAGATAAGTCATAATCAACATTATACCACGTGAGCTTTCTGCCCCTATTTATTGTGATGTATGCAACCCGCAGTTTATACTCTAAGTGAAAACATTGACCCCTTAAACACAAAAGCCATTATTGCAGCTCTGCCCTTCTATTCGGTACTCTAATCAAGATTGCATTAATCCTTACAGCCCTCTATGAGGACCAAGAGGTTTCGAAAAACTTAACAGTTTCTCATGCATATAATACTAATATCTCTTTCATATAACATTGCCCCGCAGACATTTATCACTCCGCTTGCAACTACCTTCCCCCCACCCTAATTCGCTAATGCTTTCGTGGCATAGGCCGTATGCGGTGCCTTTCCGTCACACATAAAACTGCAGTGAACGTTATAATAATTGCCAGGAAGATACATAAAATCATACAATTAAGTAAATGAAGGCATGCAAAATTAATGAAGATTATAAGGAAACTGAGCAAGTTGAAACTGAATGAATGAAGAATGAAACTGAAAGAAGTTTATAATGAAAGGTCTTAGGGTCTCTTCCACTGGGATTTTTTAAAACCAGCACACATACAGTGCAAAAATGCTTGTCTTAAAAGTCGTGACACGCCATACTTGTCGTGTGTCCTTCATTCACCCAAGGCAGTATATTTTGCGACTTGTATCCCAGTACAGTCTGATTCTCCTTAAATAACGTCTTCGCCACACAGCATTATCGCCCCTGGAGTGGCAAGTATTCCTGTTGTCCCAATTTCATAATGCAATGTTGCTACACATCTAACACACCTGTAAGTTCAGAGCACAGCTGTTCGAATTCTCTCAATGACAAAGACGGATTCTCTGAGAGTGCCATAAGCACATGCACTACAATTCTTTTTTCGCCGCTTTGTAAAGGTTTTCCCTTGCTATGCTTCAGCGAAAACTGGCGGTAGACTCTGCCATTATACATATAATAAGTACACGTGCAATAGGCGGTCTATAAAATAATTTAGCTCTATCACTCGGCACAACACACCTTCGAATGGTGATACATGACTAATCCAGTTCAAAACAAGGTCAGTGATAAAAGTCATATAAACAAATATTTCACCACTACCGCTTAAGCACGTGCTATCGTGCCAAGTGAAAGCCTGTCTTCTGAGCAAATGAACCTGCTCTTTACTTCATTTAAGAATTAACATGCATTTCAGATAAATCAACTCAGTTGCGCAATATATTTTATTCAAACAGTTACGAAAATATAAATTTGAAAATTCTCTTCCTACATATAAAGATTTACCACCCTGTTAAATATCGAACTAATTTTTACCGCAAAACAGTCTATACTAGAATAGCAGCCGATGAGACGTAATAAGGTTACGTGGCCGTTTAGAGATACGGGGTAAGCCTATGTGAAACAAGGTTTAACAAGGTGATAACCGAATGCTTTCCTAAAGAGCACCAGAGAGCACGTAGCAGTTGGCGGAGTGGGTTAGCTTGCTGGAATGTAGTGATACGCAACCTAGCTTCGAAACCACATATCATATCTTCGTTATTTTTTCTTTTATCCCAATCTTTATTGCCTGCGTTTTAGTTTCTAATTTGTTTATTGCTACTATTGGTTCACTTTTGAGCCAAAGAAGAAAGAAATACAATCAGATAATAAGGGACCTATATGAATTTTCTCGGCATATAAGTCTAACGTCAGGTAGTTGAGGCCCTTTAATTTTAAAGGACAACCGCAAACTATCTTTATCTTTAAATAGGGATCATGTTTAACTTTATTACCATTACAATCTGTACGGCATGTTGTAAACCATGTTCCGTAGTTGGCTTTCGTTCTTAGCAGAATATCGACCACAGTACATCTAATAGGTTTTATGTCATGCTGATACCTTATGTTTCACTTTCATTTGTGGAATGTTTGAAACTTGATTGAATGGGTCAAGCACAATACCCACCATAATAAAAATCTGCTAGGAACTACACATTTATAACTATATGCCAGCTGAGAACATGTCTATTACTATATTTTGTAGAAGCCTATAATGTTGAAAAAGTGTTATTTGTATTATAACATCAAATTATAGGCCCAAGAGATAAAGCAAAGGGCAAAAAAAACTTTGACCTCATCACGAAGGATCTGAACCAAAGTCAAACGGGCATTCTGCTGAAATAACCTGTACGATACCACTTAGCCAACACTACTTTGCTAGGGAAAGTTTCTATATGAATTAAATAACCGCGGACCTAAGACCCACCTCGAATTTTACACGCCTTCTACAGCTTTATACAGTGTTTTGAGCTCGTTTT
This sequence comes from Mantis religiosa, assembly GCA_030765055.1. Classification (NCBI taxonomy): domain Eukaryota; kingdom Metazoa; phylum Arthropoda; class Insecta; order Mantodea; family Mantidae; genus Mantis; species Mantis religiosa. The sequence goes on along the minus strand of CM060948.1, from coordinate 308,181,032 downwards.
GGTAGTTTTAGCACAAATAAAAAACCTGTATCTGCCATGACTATTACTGTATGAGCTAAAAAGTGCCATAATTAGTGACAGAAGCGAAAGCAATCTATCTAATTCTTAGGATTTCTTGACATGGCTGTACAGTGAAAACACCTGCTGGGTGTAGATTTAAATCCAATTGTTCCCACTGTGTAGATCTGACATTTTGCGTTCCAATGTTATTGCCAACTGATGCATGTGATAGGTTGTTCCTTAAGGGGCGTGTTTAAACGTGTGTGTGAATCTACGCTAAAGAAAAAAGTTTGTAAACTCTCTAAAACTATTACTGCAGCTTTCTTACGTAGGTATGATGCTTTTGGAACCGACATACATAGTGATTGATTTCTGTTCCATACAACACTTATGCACTGAGTTTCCTAACCATCCTATATAGAGTATTCTATTAATCACCCATTAGAGGGCATTCAAGAAAAGGCAAAGTCACATATACTGAGTCCCATAAATAATCGCATAGACTTTGCATTTCACTATGGAGTGCTCTGTAAAGCAGGATACATTATATTTATCAATCTCAAGGTTCCTCCTTGTGTTAAGAAAAAATAATTTGCTATGGATATCCTTTTTAAAGATTGAAAATTTGGCTAAACTAAGGGTTTCCTAATCCAACCTTGGTTACATCATGAGTTTACGACACAAAAAGTATCGGACAGCACAACTGAAATGCAATACAACGAGTAGGTGAAACATGTCAGAAGACAAAACAACATCATAGAATAAGTACGTCAACTGTTCACCAAGAAGAAGGCAAGAGCATAGTATTGTCCCAGATGTAAGCTAAGCAGAGAACCTTTAAACAAAGACATTGATCTATCTCTATGAAAAGAACAACGCATACCGGGAAATAGCAGGGATTGTGAATCTTAGCAAAAGTACAGTTAATGACATGTATCACCAGTATAAGTATGAAGACAGAATTGAATCTCGAGCAAAGCCAGGGTGACCAAAACTTCTTACCGATAGGCAGGAGTCTTATAATATGCGGAAGGTACAACACAATCCGCGTATAAGTGCCCCGGTAATTTGTGCTGAGATTAAGGAAGAACTGGACTGGCAGTTAACCCTGATACGGTCAAAGTGCCATGCGAAAACAAGATTCTAATGGTCGCGTAGACAGAAAAAGGGCATTCATTTCCAGCAAGAATTTGCCAACGTGCACATTCGATATTTTGTAATCCATTTTATTTGGGTGGTGGATCAGTTATCATTAACACAATTAACATCTACATAAATTGCCTTGTACAAGAGCAGAGAAGGTTATGTGGCTACCCACATGACATTTTGAAGCTATAACGTTATGATGAGAATAGCCTGACATATATTTGAGTAGTGACGACTTATAAAATCACAGATTACGTATATTACCGTACAATCTGTGTGTGTATTAGTAGCACCAAAGACAGGTGTAAGTTATCTCATGTCATCCGGAGACCACTCCAACTCAGACACACTGTCAGGGAATGTCAGTATTACATAGAATTATATTTCACATGTTTATTGACCTCACATAAAAATACAACTTTGCATAATTAAGATAACTGAAAGGAAAATAATCCCAAGTGTCAATGGATAAATTAAAGAAAAATATCTGTTTTATTTTATAATATGCCGTACTCCAGGACCAGTTAAACAAATTTGATTACATTTATTTACAAAATATTAACAGTTACTATACATATGGAGGCTTCCATGCTTTTGAAAAATAAAAATTCAAATATAAAATGTATAACTACATTAGTATTTCTGAATAAATGCAGTATTCTTGCTTTATTTTTCAAAAGGAAGTAAACTAATCGATGTACCTGACATCTATTGTGGGCATAAGCAGTTCAATATTTTGCACCAGATGATATGATCTAAGGACACTAGATGGCTGTGTTGTTAATGCTTCTGTTGCAGATAAAAGAAACCCCCAATTGCTATCTCGGCCGTTCCTGTGAACGTTTTATCTCAAAGTACATTTTAATGATAATATTGCAACGGTTGGCCCAAAGGTTCAATCAAGACCTTGCAAAAGCATTTACATACATCTTAAAAGAAGAACTATTATATTTTTCTGCTGTAGTATGCATCTTTATTTACACACTTTATCATCATCATTATTATTATAAACACTATTATTATGTATATTAGTCCGTGTTTGGAAAAACCGCAACTCTTCTATCTGAACAAATGGGGCCACTAACGGTGGTTAATGCCTTGCGCGAGTAAACAGAATAGTCAGGGAAATGATTTCCTAATAATATATACGTGAGTTTGAATCTCCAGTTAACTGTATAATGTTCTTTTTTAATTTTTTTAAGTTATTTTAATATTATATTATGAAGACTTTTTATTTGCATAAATTTGAAATGTTATGTAATTTTTGTTTTAATTAGTTAATTTTAAATGTTGTTTAAATAATTATATTGATTATATATAATTACGAGAGCTGCTCAGTAAAGAATGATCATAATTTTTACGGTCATAATTTTTCGCACTACAATTTAATCTTATTAAATTCGGTTAGCTTAATACGAAACAAACACGCCGTAATTGTTTCATTGTTGGTACTCCTGGTTCGCGCCAGTGAGAACCAAATATGTTAAGACATGTTCAGTATTACCTACCGCTGCAATGGAGGTAACATGCAGGTAAAGTTGATGTTAGAGGAAGACCCGGAGTTTCATTCAAACGTAATCACTGCTGATGAAACTTGGCTACAGCATTTTGATCCTGAGAGCAAACAGCAAAGCTCAGTGTGGAAAGCTCCTTCATCACCAACCCCCCAAATATCAAAAGTGGTTCCTTCTGCTACGAAAGTTATAGTCATCTCATTCTTTGATATTCATGGAATGGTTCATCAGCATGTTGTACCTGCAAACACATCAGTAACCGGACAATACTACAGACATGTCCTCAAAACATTGCAAGTCAATATTAGGCTCAAAATACCACATTTCCGTGAAGCAGGCTGGACGCTGCACCTAGATAACTCGCGGCCACATACTGCCAACGTTGTTGACGAATACCTTGCTAAAATCAATATGATGTACATTCCTCGCCCTCACTATAGTGGATTTATCGCCATGTGACTCTTTTTCTATTCCCCAACTTGAAGAAACGCCTTCGTGGGAGGTACTGTCCATCATCAGAAGCAGTGGTGAAGTCTGCGGAGGCGATTTTAGAAGGATCTCTCAAAAATGGTTTTCGGCATCTCTTTGAAGACTGGAGAAACGCTGGGTCAAGTGAATGGCATTCAGGGGAGACTATTTTGCGAGGCACCATCAAAATTAGGAGTAAAGGTACGTTGTCAAAAAAAGGTGATCATTTTTTATTGGACAGCCCTCGTATTTTCGTAATCTGTGGAAATGTAATTCTTTCCTCTGTTTTTGAAAGTTTGTATCTTTATATATTTTGGTCAAGTTTTTGAAGCGTTTTAAAGGTTTTTTTAAGCTTTTGAAAGGTTTTTTTATTCAGAACATATTGATTACCAGTACGTGAAATATAGGTTACCGGTATTGTAGTTAGTTGTCTTATAATTTAACTGGCTGCAAGTTAAATGTTTACCGGATACCAGTATTTGTATTATTTGTAAAGTGGTAGCTAATATCAGATATGTTATTTTGAATGATTTTAAATTTTCTTTTATGATATGAAAAATGTTGTAGTGTAATTGTAGTGTTTTGTAGTTAATTGTTTTTTAATAAGTAAGAATTTGGAAATTATGTCCAGGTTTAAGAAATTAGGAACCTGTACATGGAATATTAGATTTTATTTATTTATTTATTTGTATAATGTTTCTCTTTTATCATCGAAATGTGTACAGGACTTTCAATAACCTGACGATGTCCCCAAACTTGTAACTTCTTGCACTGTTGAAGTGATTTTAGAAGAACAAACTAAAGAGTAATCAAGTGTCAGCCTTATAGACATCCCGGGGGCAACAATGTCCAAATAGACTATCAGTGATACAGTCGTTTGATGCCTTGACGATGAGAAGAACGACATATCGATTGTACAGCTCGGATATTCTACCTAAATTAGAATTTATAAATAAGACTTTAAAAGGAAACAACCTATTCCGTTGAAGAGTAACTACACTAATGAAAGTTTGGAAGAAAATTAATTTCAAATTTTTAAAAATTGCTAAGAGATGAAGTATCTTAATGAAGGTCTCGATGCTGTTCCCAACAAATATGCCTATTTCAATTTGTGACAACAATGAAACAATTGAAGTCCAATTGTTTACTGGTTAAAGCTTGGATCAATGGAGCCATACTAGAAATAAAGCAGGAGATGAACCCTCTTCAGACGTCCATAGCAAAAGGCTAACGCTTTATAATTTTGCATAAGATTTCTGAGGAGGCTCTATTCCCAGCGTCTTGGTGAGTTTTAAATCTAAGTCTACCAAATGATCTCATGAAGAAATGTACTACAAAACTTTAAGGATCGGTTTGTTAACCACTTATGTACAAACACAACACACACCTTCCAAAAGTGTCTACCTATTTGCAGAAACATACAAGACATCCCTCAAATCAGAAATGCCGCTATGCTTCCCATATAAAACATTGAATTTGATCCATGCACTACTAAAGCTGTACTCCAGAGTCACCAAGTGGATCGATTTTGTGCTAGAGAAAATGACGTAGCGCTGTGCACTGCCACGAGCGCCGTGCGACTTCAGTGTGAGAAAGAAGTGTTGCCTCGTCTCTTGCGGTTTGTTTTCGTTAACCTAATGGTGGTTGGAGAATGTAATGTGACACCTAGGACATCTACTTCTACATTTATGCATTCATGGGAAGAGTGTTTCATTTTTATAGAAAGTGATAGTATGAGAGCATTCAAAATGAAACTATCCTTATGGCAAAGGCATAATAGCTCAAAGAACTTGGTACATTTCCCAAAGCTCTCAACAGTTCAGCAGTTTGTTCAGGTCATGTACTTGCAAGAATATGTTCAAAGATTAAGAGAGTTGAACCAAGAATTTCAGAAAAGGTTTCAATACGTGGTGCAATTAGAGCCAATTTTCCAAATATTTGCTGAGCCTTACTCTACAGATGTTAATAGTGTTCCATCTGAATTGCAAATTTAACTTATCGATTTGCAATGGAATCGTCAAATGAAAAATAAATTACAAAATAGAATTAGCTTGAGTGATTTCTATTCACATTTCCTAAGAAATGCATTTCCTCGACAACATAGAAATGCCGCTCGTTTTCTAAGTATGTTCGGACCCACACACACACACACACACACACACACACACACACACACACACACACACACACACACACACACACACACATACACACACACATACACACATTATATATGCAAACATTTTTTTGGCTTATGAAATTAAACAAAAACTGCTGCGGAATTCAACTGTCGGATCAGAACTTAAAATGTGTCGCGTTCCCCCCTTCACTTGCGTCACTTTTGCAGGAACCTTAGGTCATTGGCAAATGATATTGTTTGTTATTATTCGGAGTTGATTTATTAGTGCTGTCTAAGTTGTGTCCACGGCTGCTTATTGGGTAAGGTTTACGGAGAGCATGCGGGTATGGAGATCTCAGTTCGTAGGAGGAGAAACAATAAGAAATTATGCACTAATAACTGTTTATTTCACTCACAGTTTACATCAAGTCCCCGGTAAAAGAATGTTTTCACTATTGGTCCGTACAGCTGTCGCTTTCCACCCTCACATCTTCCCAACTTCTCCCCAACTGGCTTTCAGTTTCTGACCTGCATTCCTCAGCGTCTGGGTTGTGGGTGGATGCGGTCATTAACCAACCCTCGGCTTCTGTTTAAAAAAAAACTAAAGAGCATTCTTTGCATGTAGTGAAAACGTTCTTTCGTTGGGACATTTTTTTACACACATGTTACATTAATTCATATACATATATATCTTAATGAGGTCCTAATAAATAATGCCTCATATGCCCTTATAAGGCAAACAACTAATTTTATTACACAGTTTAAGAAATTTTGTTTGTCTTATAATCTTCCTCCTCATAAATTCAGTCGAAAGAAGTTCATCATTTTCTAGTTACGGTTTCTCCTACTCAAAGCAGCACTCATTAAATTTCCTGAAATGTTCACTATATTTACTAGATATCGCATTAAACACTGGCTCACCTTTTAGACTACCAAGACTGTCTATTAACGACAATTACACTTCACACAACTAGATTTACACAACTATTCTTACACATTACTTTTCTTACTCTAGATTTTCTATTGAATTCTATCTTGGTTCTTAAAAAACTATTTTTTTTACAATGCTTTTATATGAAATAGTATCAATTAGTTTATTGTTTCTGGTTACTATCATCACAGATGTGCATCATGATTTTTAATTATTGTCCCACACCTTTCTCTCTTTCATTCCCCCTTTTTTCTTCTTCTTCTGATTGGCTTCTTGGCGTATGATATTTTTTAGTAATTCCTTATGGAATTTTCCCAGAGTTTTACCACTTTTGTCATCCATGATTTCTACGGTGTCAGTCGAAAATACCTTTGTGACCTTATATGGACCTTTAAAATATAACATCAATCTTTGGTTTTCCTTCTTAATTTTACTTGAAAGTGTTTTGTTTCTTATTAAGACTAAATCACCCTCTTGAATGTTCCATTCGATTCCTTTCTTGTTTAAATTATGTTTCAATTTTCTTTTGTTTGCCCTCTTCTTAATTCTTTCAGCCGCAATCTTGCATATCTCCTCTGCCTCTATTTCAATGTTCTCCTTTACTTTTATAGGTTGAGGACCTTTAATTCCTATTGTATCGATTATCTTTCCTTTCATTATTTCCACAGGCTTAAAACCGGTCACTGGACTTGGTGTTTCATTTAGAATTCTCTCAATCTGCGGAATATATGAAAACCATTGACTGTGACGAGTATTACAAAGGATTCTCAAAAATATCCCAATATCTTTTATTGATCTTTCTGCTGGGTTGGCTTGTGGTCTATACCTTGAACAAAAATATTGCTTAATCCCTGCGCCTTTGATTCCTTCTGTAAATTTGTTTCCAGAAAATATTGTGGCGTTGTCAGTTAAGATAGCTCTAATTTTTCCTTCTTCCGGAATGTAGTAATTTAGCAATTTAGTAAGGCAAGCCTGGCTTTTGACTTTTTAAGTGGGAAAATTCGTACATTTTTGCTGAAAACATCAAAACAAACTAAAATATATTTATTCGCAAAGGTTGACTGTGGAAGTTCACCATGTATGTCTAGACAGATTAATTCTCTTGGTTGTTCTCGTATTATGGAGTTGCTATCGTACTGGTACGCAATATTTTTCTGTTTACATTTTTGACACGGATCACATCTCGCCATTAGCTTTCTAACCTTCTTTCTCAATTTCGGAATGTACATGTTCTCTAAAATAACACTGCAGGTCCTGTCGGTTCCAGGGTGAATAAGATTGATGTGAAAATCCATAATTATAGCTGCTTCCATACATTTAGGAATAAAAACTTTCCATTTAGGCGTAATCTTTCCATGCATCTTATAAAGCAATCCGTCGTTTATGGCAGTGCTGGAGCTATTTTCTTCGCCTAACCTGGGTAATAATTCTAACAATTTAACTATTTTCTGATCTGTCTTTTGTAGTTCTCCTATTTTCTTCACCTGATTTGCCGTTTCTTTACTTAATATTATATCTAATTGTAGCACTTTTATCTCTCGTTATGGTTTTTCTGTACTTTCTGGAATTCCAGTGACAAAATTCAGTCGAGATAATAAATCACTGAACGTGTTCAATTTTCCAGGGATGTGAACGATTTCAATGTCAAAACTGGTAATGGCATGTACATATCGAGATATTTTGATGGAAGTTAATTTACATTTGTTTATGAAGGTTAAACTGATATGATCAGAAAATATTTTAACTTTCTTCTGATATATGTAGCTTTTAAAACGTGTCAGAGCGAAATAAAGAGCGCCTAGTTCCAGTTCAGTCACTGAAGCGTTGCTCTCAATAGAGTTCAGTCCTCTTGAAGCTGTGTCAATGACATGAAAATCTCCATTCTCTTCTCGTTGGCCCAATAAAGCACCATATCCTCCAGAAGATGCATCGACAAATATTTCATACTTCCAGCCTTCATGTGGTCGTTCCAACAATATAGATGACGCGAAGAGTTCCTTTATCTTTTCAAAACATTCTTGAAGTTCCATTGTCCACTTCCATTTTTGACCTTTTTGTAACAACTGACGCATGGGTGCTATTTCTTGCGCATAACGTGGAACAAAACGACTATTAAAATTCAAAATACAAAAAATTCTCCTTAACTGTTTAATATTCTTCGGTGGTGGTATTCTTAAAATAGCTTCTATTCTTTTCGGATTTGGTTTCATTCCCCTTTCATTGATGACGTAACCCAGAAATTCCACTTCTTTTACTCAAAAATTTGATTTTTGAAGGTTGAGTGTCATACCGCATTCATGAATTCTCTTGAGCACAAATTTTAAATTTTCCAAGTGTTGCTGGAAATCTTCACCAATTAGGAGAAAATCATCTACATATCTAATTAAGAAGGAGTCTGCACTGTTTTTGAAAACTTCATGCAAGGCTCTAAGAAGTGCACATCCTGAGTTTTTCAATCCAAATGGTACCCGTTGGTATCTCATTTCAATACCTTGGAAAATGAAGGTAGTGTAGTCCCTGACTGCTTCATCTAAGTTTATTTGCCAAAAAGAAGAAATAAATCAATTGATGATATATATCGTCCTCTAGAAAGTTTGGTAATTATTTGATTTATGCTTTCATTCTGGAAATGATCGGTTTTCATGTATGCATTTAATTTTCTGCCGTCTAGGGTCACACGAAGATCATTCTTGTCCTTTTTATATGTCCAACATAAAGAATTTATGAAATCAGATTCGCTTGGTTCAATAATATTGTCATTTTTCATTTCAGAAATGACGCTTTGAGCTTGTTCTCTTAGCGCTATAGGAAGATTGTTATATTTATGCACATACGGCTTAATATTCTCAACTTGAAAAGTGTGCGAATATACTGTGCACAAACCTGGTTTCTTACTGAAAACATCTGCATTGTCTTTTAGTACCTCAAATAACTTGTTTGTTTCCTGTACATTCAGATTATGGGCTTCGGCATATTTTTTCAATACCAATTTGTCATCAAGGTTTTCTATTGCTGTACTGCCAGTAATTAGTGAGGTTGGTTCCATCTCAGAAACAGGTTTCACGCGTGGCTGAACAACATGGTTCCTCTCGTTGCCACACGAGAGGGTAATTACATCTTGGGCTTTGTCAATAAACATTTTCTGGACAAACAGCTCACATTCTTCAAATTCTTTTACTTCAGCAGTCATTTCTATAGGACACATCCTTTCTTCAACAAACTTGGTATACATTTGATCCTTATCTTTGCAAATAATAAGAACTTTATTCTCAAAATCTATTTTAGCTTTATTTTCATCCAGAAAATCACAACCAATGATCGCATCACCGTTTAGGTTGTTAACTACTAGAAACATTGTTTCAAAACACACATTTTCAATCTCAACTGGTAGTAAATATTGTCTTTTTATTAATTGTGCCGATCGTCCAATGGCTACTCTGCATACTAAATTTGATGTTGGTAAGCTCATTATTTTCCTGCCTTTGTTTATTAAATGAAGATATAATTTCTGTGAACACACACTAGCTAATGCACCAGAGTCAACACTAACTAGGTATTATATGTCATATAATCTAATTTTGATATATGGGGTATCAAAGTCGCCTTTCTCATTTTTGTTAACCTTAATTTCGCCAGTATCAACACCATTCCTTGCTAAAGTATTGGGGTCTATTTGCGAATCCTTTGTGAGGCCTCTGTGACCCTTGTCCATTACGTAACATTTCAGTTTTCCTGCTCACGGTTTTCATCTATTTGCGGTCGGCCATTTTGAATAGGAGCTACAGTTATTTCTTGCTGGCTTCCTTGATTTCCACGACCTCTATTCCCTCTAAAGTGAAAATTTTGTCTCTGGCCTCTGTTTGAATTTTCATCTTCGGACCGATATCCCACGTTTACATTCCTCCATTCTCGGCTATATCTTCCTCGAAAATGATTATACTGGTTTCTCCCACGTTGCTGATTTCCGAACGGTAATTCTCGTGCTACCTGAACAAAGTTGATTGTTTCCCGGCGTTCACGTCTAGGATCATTCCTGTCTGGATTATATCTAAATTGTGGCAATTGGGGTCTATATCTTTCTCTTGCAGAGTTATTATTTCTATACTGACCTCGGTATCCAGGGCTTCCATGTGACTGATATTGGTTGTGTATAGCATTTGTCCCCTGATAGAACTAATTTCTAGGCTGATATATTTCTCCCGTTTGGTTTTCTAGCGCAGATACCAAATCAACGGTTTCTATTATTGTTTTAGGTTTTGCGATCAGAAGATAGTTTTGTATTCTAAGAGGAAAGTGATTGGTTATCAAATTGATAAAGTCCTCTTCGGAAATTTTAGGTCTAAGGTGTTTGATGTATTTAGATTGATGTAGAATATAATCTGCCATACTTATGTTTTCCCTGTCAGAATACTGTCCACAACTAAGCTTTGCTCGTATTTTATGTTGTTTACTTACATTCCAAAACCGGTTTAAGAAGAGATGTTGGAACTGTTCAAAATTCGTTTCAGGCCCCATTGATAGTTGTACCCAATTTAAAGTACGATTGTCTAGACATCTTCGAACTATTATCATTTTAAGTGCATCAGGCACATTTTTTACTCTGAAGTACTCCTGAAGTTGTTATATGAAGCATACAGGACTGTCGTCATTTAGTTCAGAAAAAATAGGTAATGGCAAATCATTTAGCACAGAGCTGTGATAATTTTGTGGAACTGGTTCGGTCAAAATACTAGTTCTATCCGTTACATTGTTATAAGTGTCTGCATTGGGTACTGATGGCCCCGTAGCAACACTTGTCTGGTTTGATATAATGGAGTTTGTTCCTCCCTGATTTAAACTATCACTTAAGTTAACAGGTTGTACATGATTGTCATTAATGTTAACATGCAACATATTAACTTTGGAAACTAAATTCTCAATTGCTTTCTGAGAATTACGAGAAGCTGAATCCTGTTTATTTATCTCAAATTCCAATTTATTATTTATAATCTTTACCTCATCTTCTAATTTCTTTAATATTTCTTGATTAGCAGAATTTAACTTCTCGTCCCAGATTTGCTCATTTTCTTTTTGTTGTTGTTCAATTTTCTTATCTAAACTAGACACATCACTACTCAAACTTACATGCACAAGCTGCATATCATCATTAGTCTTTTCAATTAGACCTTTTAACTCTGATCCCTGCCTTAGAATTTTAGAATTTAATAATTTGTCATTTTGTTCTAAATTTTTCTTAACCTGTACAATCTCTTTTGAGCTCTTTAAAATTTCCTCGAATAATCTATCCTCTCGGATGGATATTTCCTTACAAATTTCACTTACAGTGCTTCTCAGCCTATCCTGATTTTCTTTAGAAATCTGTTCTACCCTCTTTTCTACTTCATAAAGTCTGTTGTTTAATTGATACACTGTCTTTTGCATTTCCTCTTTGAGTTCATCCCTAATTCTTTTACTTTCTTGACCCTGCATTTCTAATTTCTCATCTATTGCTTTCATTTCCTGAGCATGTTTCCCTAATTTCTGATCTATTGCTTTCATTTACTGACCATGTTTCCCTAATTTCTGATCTATTAATTTCATTTCCTGACCATGTTTCTCTAATTTCTGATCTATTGATTTCATTTCCTAACCATGTTTCTCTAATTTCTGATCTATTGATTTCATCATTTCTATCAATGCATGCAATTCACCGTTCGACTGTTTGGTTACCGTCTGTGAATCTAAACTTTCCACCTGATAATTTCCTGTGTCATTCATACTTAATACTACATCTGGGTTAGCTACCTGCTCGGGTTCCATATCTATTTCTGTTGACAGTGTATTAACCTCTACTGATTCTACTGTTGACGTTTCTACATCTGACATTTTTCTACAAATTATTTTCTTATTTCTTAATAACATATAGAAGCTGAAAAATCTTAAATAACAAACACACTACAATTTTATTTTGTTTAGATCTGACCTTTGTTTTTGTCCTTTCACTCCGTCCCGTAAAAAATGATAACCACTGGTCCTAGATGTAAATGTAAAGTTGCTCTGAAAACTCTGCCCCTTTCTTCCTCAAGTTCTTTCCGTGTTCCCTGTTGCTGATGAGAGGTGTTGTAATGCTGGTCGTCTATGATGTCTGATCCGCTTCTTTCTCGTTCTAGTTAGCGTTTCCTAGGTGTCTTTTTCTGCTCTGCTCTCTTCTTTCTTCTCGCACTAATTCATCAACACCATCATTGTTTCTCTATTCCTTCGTGCCCCAAAGATGGTCGCCATTCTTTCTCGCGTTCCCCCCTTCACTTGCGTCACTTTTGCAGGAACCTTAGGTCATTGGCAAATGCTATTGTTTGTTATTATTCGGAGTTGATTTATTAGTGCTGTCTAAGTTGTGTCCACGGCTGCTTATTGGGTAAGGTTTACAGAGAGCATGCGGGTATGGAGATCTCAGTTCGTAGGAGGAGAAACAATAAGAAATTATGCACTAATAACTGTTTATTTCACTCACAGTTTACATCAAGTCTCCGGTAAGAGAATGTTTTCACCATTGGTCCGTACAGCTGTCGCTTTCCACCCTCACATCTTCCCAACTTCTCCCCAACTGGCTTTCAGTTTCTGACCTGCATTCCTCAGCGTCTGGGTTGTGGGTGGATACGGTCATTAACCAACCCTCGGCTTCTGTTTAAAAAAAAACTAAAGAACATTCTTTGCATGTAGTGAAGACGTTCTTTCGTTGGGACATTTTTTTTACACACATGTTACATTAATTCATATACATATATATCTTAATGAGGTCCTAATAAATAATGCCTCAAATGTCAACTTAGAGTAGCTGCTGCACAAACTTTGATACCTAATTTTGAAAAACTAATGTGTCAAAACAGACAACAAAAATCTAGAAAACTAGGTTCTACTTCTGAGTAATATGTTGTGCCTATTGCTTTTCTTCGAACTGTTATTTTGTACTGCTTTATTGTAAGTAGACTGTCGATTATTTTCATTTTGTTTAAACTATCAATTTATTGTTCATTTGTTTTTTTATTAAAATAAAGATACATAGTTGAATGATAATGAAAGAGACAATGAAACAATTTATATAACAATTATATCCTTCATATTACAATTTGATTATTACTAATGCACAGTAAATTTTGCATTGAAAGTGCAAGATCGGTATTCCGTCACTGCTCTGAAGGCTACGGAGTGCACGGTAGACTATTCCGGCGTACAACGGGTAAACTTGTACGACCTACTGTGCACAATGTGCATTGAGATGATGGCCACTGCTGTACTCCATGAACATATAAAACTGAAAAAGGACCGTCTCAAAATTTGTGAAATAGTTCAGGACCATATCAGCCCAGGACGACTAATAGTTATATGGACCCAAGGATATGTTTCCAAAACAGAAGATATTTTTTACGTAAAGCTATGTACCCAAAATTGTTTGACAGTGAAGTGCATAACCTAAAGTGAACAACCAGGAAAAACTAAAATAGGTCTTTTGGGATAAGAATGGTCCAAGTTAATTTACAATATTCCTATACTGACTGCAAGGAACAGTTCGAAATTTCCGATACTCATACTTCCACTATATAGGGGAGATACGTTCAATACAGCACGGTGTCAGTATCTCGTATTTGCCGATAGATAGTAGAAGCTCATGGTGTGTATTTAGACAAGCCCTATCTCTGTTACAAACGGAAAGTTTTCCCTCCTCTTTGACCGTTGAATCAGAAGTTATTGTTCAGAGAAGACGTATAGTGAACTGAAGCTGGTCTGTTAATAACTTGCTGACATTGCTGCTGCCTTGTCCGGTGAAGAACTAATTAAGTATTTGTACTCATATTGTATTTATTAAGTAGAGTACACAAACAAAAAATACAGTGCCGGTTTAAAAGAATCGGGCCGTGCTATGACGTTATATATACGCACGTTTGAGTTGCTCAGTACCGTACGCGAAGGTATATTTTAATCCCTGAACTTGCACTGACATTAGATTAATTTTTGTTTATAGGAGTTCCTGTCAACATTGATACCGAAATTAAGGGATACGATGTATAAAGAGTCGTAGTGGATTTCGAAGTAATATATAATATATATATATATTTGTTTGGAACGCGTGCAGGTGCAGTTGGGTTGAATAGCAACGGAGATGGTTGAATTGATTAACAAATGACACGGGAGAAAGAGTGTTTTCTTAGTAAGAATTCTGAATGGATAGCACTTGACTTTGTTTGTAAAGGTATTCTTCGGACCCCTAATAATGACAGTGGGCAAAACTGTCACAAAGGGAATCTTTATGTGTATAAAGGGCTTCGAGAGAGTGAAAGCTAGACAATCATAGCGCAGCTGTGAGGGACAGACAGTCCGAGGCGTGAAGCCGATTAGGGCAGTCCTCTTGTTCTGTCTTGGTACAGGCAGACCAGAAGTGATGAGAGAAGATATTTGTCGGTTCATATATACGTGAAGAACGAATTAAGTTTTATCGAGTAAAAAAATTTCATAAACACTAACTCTAAACACTGATATTGGTAACCCTTGG